>MU863915.1:0-260092 GCA_033296885.1 Triangularia verruculosa | reverse complement strand
TTATAGAAGGCTAGCACTATAAATAAAGAAGGTTACTACCTATATTCTCTGTTATACAGCACCTATAAGGTGCTGTAGCCTAGTACCCCAGCAGTAAGCTTTAGGTATCGTGTTGACAATTCTGCTGCACTAGAGAGCACTGTAAGTGCCTACCGTTACAGGGCCCTTAGGCCTGTATACGGCTCATACCTTTCAATAATTATATATATATACCAATATATAATACGTAGAAATAGTTGTACTAATAATTATAATATAGCTTAAGCCCTTACTTTAAGTATATAGTTATTTGCTTCCTCTAACCTAGCTATAAATCCTAGGTCTTAGAATCTTTAATATTAAAGTAATATATTATAATTCTATAAGATCTAAACGGCTTTTAAGATAAGTTAAGATATAAGTAGAATATATTCTAGGTGCTAACTAAGGCAGTTTAACATTTATATAATGTTTTTATTAAATAATAGTATTAGGTGTTAAAAGATAGTTAATTTTTTATATATAGGAGGAAGACTCCCGAGTTGTCATAGTGCTAACCAAGGGATTAGGTTAAGTATCCTATTATTGCGTGAAGAAGAGAGAAAGAAGAGCAAAGCTCCCAATAAAGCGGTGTCTAAGTATAGGTCTAAGCGCCACTACCCCGGCAGTGCCCTACCACTGTAATTATAAGATGTTACTTTAGTACCGTAATACAGGTAGCTCAGGAATTCCAGCTTTAATAATATAGACCTCCTTACTAAAGTCTTAATTTCCTTAACAGTAAATTTCCCTAATTAATCTAACAGATATTCCTCTTAACTATAAAAACGACTTCTCGATTTTCAGTTTCCTAAAAAGAAAAAGAAAAAAGAAAAATAAAAAAGGGAAAAAAGGAGAAAAGAATTATAATTACATTTATATTTTATATATATATATATATTAAAAACTTCTTTTAGCTAATATATATTAAATCTAAAACTAAGTAAAAAGTAATAAATATAGTATATATTATATATAACTTAATATAGCCGCCCGTCTATATTAAGATCTCATTTTATAAAAGAATATCCAGTTTTCCTACCTTTACTGAAACCTCAAAACAACAATACTAGTAGAATTAAACTATAAAGAAGCGGAACCATAACATCACATCAAACCAAAGGTAAGCATATCAAACTAATTACTCCGCGTCGCTCTGAAGGAAAGTCTTCAAAGCTTCTAAAAGTAAGGCTTACCGGAAGTTGAACCCTCAGCCTCTCTCTCTTTCTCTCTCTCTCTCTCTCTTAATTAATTAACAGCTTAGCTCGCGCGCCTTTATTTACATCGCTACGCTCGCTACGCAAAAGCGACTACTCGCCACGCCTTACACGCTACGCGCGTGGTGCTAGTGCCCAGCGCGTAGTGCCAGTGCCCGGCGTGAGGTGCCAGTAACCGGCGCGGTGCTGGTATAGGGCGTGTAGCCTGTGCGGGGCATGTGGCCTATACGGGGCATGTGGCTTAAGCGGGGCATATGGCTCAGCATGTGGCTCGGTATATAGCTCGGCATATAGCTCGGCATATAGCTTGTAGGGCAGGTGGCCTATACGGGCACCCTGGGCCAATGGAAAATAGGTCTTCGATAAGACCTCCTACTGGCCAATTAGCAATTAGGAGCCGTGCCGAGCCAAGATAAACCTATTGCGGTATAATAAGCGAGATATCTTCGTCTGCTTTTCTTTTCTCCACTTTTCCCACTTTTTGCCTCGGCTGCTCCTGAAATGGAAAGTCTTCTAGCTTCTCTTCTTAAAGCCTTATAAATAAGGCATCAAGAAGAGGGAAGCTTTGAAGACCACCACCCCCCCCTCCCACCCCACCGGTTAATAACACAATCATAACACAGCACACAGCATAACACACAATATAAACATCGAAAAGCAAGCACCATATTACTTTATCTCTTAGTATCGATTCTTATATCTCTATTTCCCCTCCAGACTACTACCTCGGTTCTTACCATCACCAGTGCCCCATCTTCCATTTCCACGGATAATACTACTGTTGCTGTCGAATTATATCGCAGCATCTTTTAAACTTCAAGACACCTACTTACCAAGGCCCAAGTTCAACTTGAACATAGGCAGCAAGGATGGAAACATACATCAACTCCCGGTCGACATTGACAGTCTTCCCCTGTCTGAGCAGACATGCAACACCAAGGGCTGGAATATCTGGCATATGGCGAGAACATAGCAACGTTAAACACTGCAACACCAACCTTTACAAGTCACAATCCACACATCACAGCAAAATATCGGAGCAGGGCCCAACGGCGTCATTGTCATTCCATGGCCAGCAGAGTAGTGCCAGTCGATTCGTAACTGAAGAAAAGAATCTTGTTCGCCCATGAAGACAAGAGATGACCAAATTCCATAACCATTGCCGCCAATGCCATTTGCCACAAACGCCGTATTGCTCCGACTCTTTCCCTTTTTTTGATTCTCCCACGGGTATAATCTCCAGGTCGTTTGTCGTTTTTTTCTTTTCTTTTCGGAAAAAGAGAAAACGCTTAGACCTTGAAGCCACGAGATCTTCTGCGACCACGGGCACGCTCGAACTTGCGGCCCTTGGAAGCGACGTAGGGCTTCTGCAATGGGGGTTAGTGCTGCACATGAGTGGGCTTCGAAAGACATAGAAACGCACCTTGTTCTTGTGGGGACCGAAGCCGAAGTGCTTGAAGGCCTCACGAGCGTTCTTGGGACCGCGGAGGAGGAGGGTGTTGGCACCGGTGGGCTTCTCCAGAGCCAGCTGGTCGAGGGTGATGGCCTGGCCGCCGGCAGCAACGATGCGGGCACGGGCGGTGGCGGTGAAGCGGAGAGCCGCGACGGTGGTCTTGGGGACGGTCAGAAGACGGTTGTCATCGGTGACGGTACCGACAACAACGATGGTCTTCTTCTCGTTGCCGTTCTTGTAGTTGGCCGCAATGCGAGAGAGGGAGACCGGGGGGCGGTTGATGCGGGACATGAACAGGCGGCGGAGGACCACCTTGTTGAAGGGGGCATCAGTGCGGCCTGCCAGCAGTGGGTGTATCCGGTTAGCGACGCCATTCCAGGGGGAGAGACGAAAAACTTACGAGCCAAGAAGCGGTAGAGCTTCACCAAGAGCTTGAGGTAGACATTGTCGCTCTTGGGGGCCTTGCGGTGCGTGGACCGCTCGTGGTGCTTGCGGAGATCAATACCTGTTCGCAGACTTCCAGTCAGCCTTTTTGGGTTCCATGTATGCTCTGATATGTGGCTTGCTTCGACCGGTTTTGGTTTTCGTGACAACGCCGAAAAGGACTTGTCTGGATCAATCAATCAATCGAAACCGCGCGCGCAAAATGTGTGCTAGCAGGCTGTTCCTCTCTCAAGCATATTCGCAAGGAGGGCAGCGCGGAGCGACAGTCATTTTGGGCGGTGATGATGATGAAAGGGCGACAGAGGTCCCTCAACGGCCACGACCGGGAGCGCAAAAACGAAAAGTTTTTGCTGCCATATTGGCTCGCAGACAAGAGAGACAGTATTTCAGAATCTCTCGTCCACTTGCATACGAAGGCTGGAAGGAAGCGGAATGTCGTCGGTTACGTACCCATCTTGACGGTGACTCGTGGATTGGCGACAAAATCCAAGCCGATGGGAGGTTCGTTGGGCGATGAGGAGTTTTGAAGGAAGTGGGAGCTGCCAAAATTTCGAGGTGATTTTTGCGTGCCCACAGTGGGTCGAATTTGTGTGCGTGGGCGGTGGGAGAGGGCAATTCGTTCGATTGGCGGGCAGTGGCGGGCCAAAGGGCGGCATGATGGTCAGTGCTTCTCGGCCTTGGTAGTTGATCACTTGGCCCCGCGATTGAATTGCTTCATCATCATTGCTCATGAACTTTCTAGTCTGTAACCCAATGCTTGTTTCACCGCTGTCTATTTGACCACTGGTCACCACCCATGCATTTTTAACTCCCCAGACCATTGCCCTTGGTTGCGAACTCCTATCTTTCCTGTTTCACAGCTTGTTAAAGAGAGTTCCCGTGCAGTCATCTCGAGCTGCCAATGCAAACCACAAAGAAACCCTGCAGTAGAAATTGTACCATACTCTCCGTATTCTCCATCATCATCCCCGACCTGTCCCAACCATGTCACCGGGAGGACTCAAGTCACAGCAAACAATCACATCATCATCCACAGGAATCCCGACTCGACTCCCTGAAATCACCTGGCCAGACGTCTATTAGGGATGCAGCTGTTGCTTGTGGTATCGTATGACTCGTATTAAACCGCTGTTTTTCCTCTTGAACAGACGTTGAATGTATGTAGGCGTATAAGTAATTTTATGTGTGGCTTCGTGTCAGCCGTCGTCCGCCAGCAGGTGTTGCCGTTTATGGGCCCTTCTGAGCATCCCGCCCTGGGTCTCCAGTCCAGGCTACTCTCTCTGGAGAGGGATCAAAGGCCAAGCTGTGGGCGATAGATCACCGCAGTAATGGCTCCTCTTCTTGTTTGAGACTGACGAAGAAGTCACGGCAGATCTCGAAGCTCAGCCAGCTGGAGGCCATGCTTGGCGCAACCTTGAGAAGGTTCGGAACGATGCCCTTGTAGAGGCCCTTCAGACCTTCCTGGGTCACGATCACGCGAACGGCGTCTGGGATAGACTTGTACTGGTAGCCCATCCCGGACATGGTGTTGATCTGGAAGCGGCGTCGTAATACATCGCTGCCGGGGTCAGTTGGTGGTTTTTTTTAAATACACTTATGCATTTGAGACTTACAATGGGTATGTGCATGTCTGCGCAACGGCGCCAGAAATGGCACCAGCAGCCAGTTTCCTAACATGACTTGGGTTCTGCTCGCCTTCCAGTGTCAAGTATTGCCGGACATACTCGTAGACCATGAAGTTCAGACCGACCTGCCAAGATGATTAGCCTCCACCCTCCCATCTCCATTCTAAACAGGACCAACATACGTATGGCGCAACACCAGCCACCGTCGGAATGATCCCTCTGTACAAGGCAGGGATTCCACCCTCAGTCTTGTACATAACCGCCATCGTCTGCCACATGCCCGGAAGCTTTTTTGGCCTTTCTCCCAGCTCGGCAAACGACGCAGACTGAATCGAGAGCCGGGTCCGCACGATATCAAGGGGGTAGGTAACCGTGACCGAAGTGACGCCGGCAAGGCCACCGCAGGTAAGGCGGGAAAGGGGCGTGAGGCTGTCGTCGGGATGTCTCTCGAAGAACCTCTGCAACACATCATCTGGTCAGCACAACAAGCTCCCAACAGAATCTTCCCACCCAAACAAAAACAAAAAAACAGCTGCGCCGTACCCTCTTATAGAAATTGTAGCTCCCAAACTGGACGGCCGAGTATGGCACGATGCGGATGCAGTTTGTGCCATTGCCTCTCATGAACCCGCGCCAGCCCTCCTCCTTCCACATTTTCGCCAACCCTTTGCCCACACTAAGCTTGTATGCCTCTCTCCCTGCGCTCTGGACCTGGAACAGGATCTTGAGGCGCTCAAGGGGCGAGACCACCGTCCGGGAGACAGCACCCGCCACGCCGCCGGCCATGAAGGCGGCAGTTACTGGTTGTGAGACGAACGAGCGGACGTAGGTCATAGGGCCGAGCTGGTCTGGTGGTGGTGGCGCCATCGTGACAGTTGTGGATGGTGCGTCGGTCTCGGTTTGTGATGTTGCGTTCCGAGGTGGGTGTGGCTGCGCCGACATTTTTATGAAATCACAACGGAGACAAGCTCCAGAGCAAGTGAATCTTCAATCCAGTAGGTTGCTCCCAGGCGTATTGATGGCTGGCCTCACAGAAATCTATCGTGTGCCGTGGAGCTTCGTCGTCGCCAAAAAGAAGGCAAAGGGAATCGTCAAGTGCTGCGTTTCCACGAGGCTGCGCGCATTCCAGGTGTAAGACGGGTGTCACAAAGGGGGTGCGGCCAGGTTCGTCGTGCGAGTCTTTTTGCCGTCAAGGTTCGCCAAACAGCTGTAATATCCCTCCAATTGAAGCAATCTCGTCTCGAGGTTCGGTCGGCAAGGAGTGTAGGGAGAAGGGAAAAGCTAGGGTTCAGATATGAGAGAGGTAGACATGTCGAAAAAAGCGGTTCTTCCCTTGTCGCATAGGGTGGCGCCTTTGTTTAGCTGAGGCTGACAACAGGATTTCGGCGCGTGTCAACGGTCGTCAGTCAACTTCTAGGACCGGGGTCGACGACACTATGTGCAACGGGTGCAAGATATGGGCTTTTGAACATGTGCATTTGCCAAAAAGGTCCCAAAGAAAAGGAGACGGAGCTTTAAGAGGAAAGGGACCGTGGCTCCCGGTGGTGGAGAAGGGCCAAGATTGGCAATTGGTTTGCTGCGGTTGCTTGCGCTCGGCACCGCGCCCGGATGACGAAAATTCCAAACAAGGCAAAGCTGCCAAGACCTCGAAGAAGCCGCCTGAACAGTCACTTTGACCACTAGGACATTCCTAAATATGTTTCACCATTGGCCACAGCTGAGCACTGCCCTGTGGCATACCTTCCTAGGTACTCAGAAGACACGACTGGACATAATAGGGCTGAGAGATGGATGTCCCATCCTGAGACCTGTGCCCCTCCATCGGATCTCGATAAACCAATGCTACGGTGGGCGCTTTGCCGCCGGGTGCCCTTGCTGACTGACCGCCTCCCCGTCCATCATTGTAGTCAATAGACCCCGCCAGTTGAGACGGGCATGTGACGTCTTTTGACATAAGGTATCAGTCTCAAATAGGAGCTCACTCGAAGCTATCCCAAAAGAGTCCTCCTCTAGCAAAACAACAAAATGGCTCTGTTGGCTTTTGTCCGTTGACAACTGTTGGCCCCAAGCTCCAACGTTTTGTATTAATCCCCCCCACTTTCTTCTCCAAACTAACGCAAGTCATTGCTGGTGCCAATCGCGGCATCGTTGTCGGGTTAAGACGGAGAACATCGGGGGATTCGGTATACTCAGGCACACGCATACATAACACGATAGATATAGGCATAGTGTCAGGAACCCGCTGCAGAAGGTAGCATTCCCTGGCCCCGAGCTGATACCCATCTTCAATGCAGTCTTGAGGTATTTTCAGTTTCGGGAAAAGCGGTGTTCCTAGCGAGGCCATGTGTTGTTTGTCTTAAGGTCAGGTGCTCACAAGAAGAGTCTGGTGACCGGGTAAGGCTCGAGAGCGGTGGAGTCTGGTGCGTGCCTCATCAGGGGCTCAAAGATGACTTGACATTGCGGGGCTTTCTGTTCTACACAGCAATCAAGTGAGGTATGCTGAGCCGAGCAATTGCCTGTCATTGCTGCCGATACTACTTATCTATTTACTTTTCCCCAGGTTCCCCTGAAACACAATGCGAAAGAGGCAGAGAAAAAAAAATGGCGAGGCAGGCGTCTACAAGACCGACGCGTTCGCCTCCCCATACCGGGTCTTCGTTTATTATATGACGGACTTCCGGCCTCTGTCCCTAACTCGAAAACTAAAAGAAACGCGGATTTTTGTTAAGTCAACCACATCAAGGTGTACGGCCTCAGCGGCCCATTGCAAATGGCAAAGAAAAAAAGAAGACGCGAGACGAATTAACACTCTTACTGCCATAACCCTGGACGGTAAGGAGAGGGAGAAGAACCGTCGCGTACAACGCACTCGAATTATCTACTCGGCGATATCAAGATCATCGTGCGCGGCGCGTTCAGGGCTGTCAAGAGCTGTGGGAAACACGTTAGATAGGGGGCTTCTGCAGTTTTGAGGCGTCAAACATACCTTTTCTATCGTCACCATTAGTGCCGTTCTCGCGGCGGTCGCGATCTTCACGGTCGCGGTCTTCCTTCACATCACGATCACGCTCACTACAGTAGACTACGTCAGTACATCTCATCAACTTTCTTCGTCCCGGGAAACTAAACGTACCGATCGGGGCTGCGAGAGCGATCGCGGGTGTCGCGGCGGTCACGGTCGTAGTCTCTATCGCGATCACGCTCCCGGCGTTCATCCTTTCTAGGAGAGTAGTCACGGGTGCTGCGTCTGGGGGAAGGAGAGCGGCGGCGGGGAGAAGAACGGCGAGGGCGACCATCACGCTCGTTTCTGTCGAACCTCCAAGAAGCAGAGGGTGGAGTACGGGCCCACTGTAGCCGTGTCAGCCTCTGGAATTCACCATCCCCAGTGCACGACAGAAAGACCTACCTCAATCTTCAAGATGTCATCGCGGCCGATCCGCTTGTTGTGCATGTCATGATACGCGTCATCAGCGTCGCGACGATCCTCATACTCAACGAAAGCGAAGCTGGAAGCATGTTAGCAACAGACACAACATCTCGAGAGGAGGCCAATACGTACAGTCTACTGGAAGCAGAACGAGGAGCCGGAATGTCGCAGCGGACAAGGCGGCCGTAGCTACACGTAAAAAACTTGTCAGTATTTAGTCGCTTCCAAGGGATCGTGAGACGATAAGCATCAAAGGAATTCGCTGGCTGCGCGCAATTCAAGCTCTTGGGATATCTGCAACCTAGCAGGAAGACTCGCCCGAAAATGACAAAGGAGAGTGATAATCAATATTGAAGATCTTTTCATCGCCGACCGCTCGATCGAAGGGAGGGAGTAACGAGGGCGCGGAGGGTGCGAAGAGAGCGAGAAGAGCGCGATTTGGGGTGGGC
The DNA here is from genome assembly GCA_033296885.1 of Triangularia verruculosa. Classification (NCBI taxonomy): domain Eukaryota; kingdom Fungi; phylum Ascomycota; class Sordariomycetes; order Sordariales; family Podosporaceae; genus Triangularia; species Triangularia verruculosa. The sequence goes on along the minus strand of MU863915.1, from coordinate 251,459 downwards.
AGCGAGAATTGCCGGCGAGGTAGGTGGAAAGGGAGGGAGACAGGGCCCGACGACGGAAGGCATTGAGTAGGAGGGGGGACGAGGAACGAGGAACGAGGGGAGGAGGCAGGTAGGTAGGTAGGATTCGAGGACCGAGCTCGAAGCTGGTGATCGTAGCCATCGCCGCGTGGTGGTTGGGTGTGTTGAGTTCAGACGTACCGCTCGAATTCGTACGCAAGGTCGCGCGCGCGAGTGCCGTGGCTGAAGCCGGTCACGTAGAGGGTGGTGCCGTTGCGAGACATGATGGCGATTGATGGGCGAGATGCTGGGTGGTGGAGAGACGCGATGGATTTAGCTGCCACGCAGGTGGTGGTGTTGAGGGCAGCGAGAGGGAGCCTGAGAAAAATTTAGACTGATGGATCTTGCAGCAGCGTGACGCCTGGCCAGCTTCAGCTCCTCAGAGTATCAATGACGTCCGTAAGAGTGCGTCGACTCTTTGACAGAGACTCAATGCTGTTTTTTTTTTTTTGGATCTGGATAGCACCTCTGACAGGCGGACTGCTGGTCTGGCTGGATTGCTCAGTCGTGGTTGACGAGGTGTCGGGTTGGAGAAGGGCGACGTTGAAAGTGGAAAGGCAGGGCTCCCGATGCGGACTAGAAGAGGCCCACCTCTTCCACGCTCCTGATTGGACGGGACTGGCCACGAAACAGTGTCAGCCAAGCCTTTTTGTTCTCGTCTTCCCTGCACAGACACTCGACGCACTCATCATCCATGCCATCGAGGTCATCCAGGTCACAAACATCAAACACAGAAACAAAGAAGGCACCGCAAACATTTTCGTATGGCAGAGAAAGTCTACAGAATGAGATACAGGCTACACAGCACACTCGGCCCCGTGAATATCCCCAGCCAGAATATCATGTTCCCCAGCGTTGCCCTATTCTTGAGCCACTTGGTCCTACTCAGTCTCACCAACTAGACAAGCATCTCATCAGCATCAAGCCCAGCGATCAAGAAGAATGAAACAGGGAAAAAGATCACTCACCGGCAACTGACACATCTGCAAAACCAACAGATACCCCCTCAGCTTCTTGAAGATACACCACATCACCAGCTCATGCACACACGCCGACAGCCCAAACGTAATCAGCGTCGCCGTATGCCTATTCACCTTGAACGCCGAAATCGAACTGTGGTAAACATGCCGTAACAAGAAATTATGCACCGGCCTGTTCCAGTCCCTCGCAAACTGATCCCAGCTCACACAGTTCCACCACGCATCATAGAAGCTCCTGTCAGCAAAGTACGTGATCTCTGCCAGGAAGTTCAGTATCGTCTCCCAGATGAGATACCACACCAGAAGATACTCCATCATGAACGGGAATATCAGGTCCAGCAGCATCCAAGGGAAATGCTTGAACCGTTCGGCGAGGGGCATGTTCTGCGCTTTCATCTCGACGGTCTGAATCACGACCGGGTAGATGAAGGCCTGGGAGATCATAATCATGACGAAGATGATGCCGAAGCAGGCGACGAGTTTCTCGAGGGCGTAGTAAACATTTATCTTGTTCGACCGGGGATATTCAAGCTCGTAGACGACTGTTGGGAAGACGATGTACTCGTAGTGGTTCCACACCGTCAGGTTGCTCGGGTATGCCCTCGCCTCAGACGTTGCCTTCCCCCTGAGTTCCTCCGTGAGAGCCTCAATCTCACTTTTCATCGCGCTGATCTCCTCCAATCCATCACTCCCCTCTCCTCCACCATGCCGTCTTGACACCACTCCCGCACCATCCCTTTTCTCAACCGAACTCGTCACCCCCGACACCATCTCCTTCTCCAGTCTACCTCCCCTCTCCCATTCCTCCACCCTTCTCCTCAACCCCTCCCTCCTCTTCCACAACCCCGACAACCACCCGTTATAAAACCCAAAACTATGCATCTTCATCACCATCACAACCCCATGCATCACGAAAAAAACCGTATGCGTCCACGCCCACCCCCTCCACACCGTAAAACCCACCACCCCGGCCACAAACCCCGTCTGCCAAACATGCTGCACCACCCACCCCACCCCATCCCAATCCATCCCTTTCCCCAGCACCAAATCCCTTTGTATCAACAGTCCTACCCCCGTCAGAGCACACATGACCCCATCCGCCAATCCCAACACCACGACCTCCTTCCCTGGCGCAAACATCGTCGACAGGATCTCGTGCGTGCCAAGGACGTTGCCATATTGCCTCCAGTTATCTGCTCCGATTTTGACAACGAATAAAAAGACGGCCATCCAGAAGAGGGTGTAGAACCCGTGGAAGGGGGAGGACGTGGCGAGGGGGTTGTGCCGGTCAAAGGTTGTCAGCGAGGGGGTGAAGATGGGGGTGGTGAATTGTTTGTTTCTTTCTGCCTCGTTTTTAGCCAACAAATTGACAGGAGTGGTGTGTTGAAGGGAGGGGGTTAACGGCGGTGTCGATGGTGTTGGTTGGGAATACCTCGCCGATGACAATGCTGTGTCGGCGGGGTGGAGTCCAGGTTCTCGGTGTAAGTCGTCATCCTCATCCCCATCACCATCAACCTCGCCGTTGCTAACAGAGCGTTTCCCTTCAGAAGTTATCACCCTTTGTCTTGCCCGCGATGATGACAATGATAAATCATCATTAAAATCCTCCTCACTCGTCGTCGCCGATGATAGCCCAGGCCGCCGCTGTTGCTTCGTCCCCACCGGTCCAGTATGAAAGCCGTTGCGACCGTTCCCCCTCACCCGTCCACCGTCATCGCCGTTGCTGTTGGCTAACACCATCTTATTCTCCCTCCCACACACTAGTCCAAACTAAGGTAATCAAGTTTTATTCAAAAATTCACCTCCCTCGCATAAACAGCATCCAAAAACTCTCCCCAAATATCCCGAAACTCGTTGACGAAAAAAACGATGCGCGAGTGATGATGCGAGGCGATCAGCAGGGCGTAAATCCCCAGCATGACATGATAGAGTTGCATTATAGCAGGCAGATCAGTAACTGAAATAACTCTGCACATCCGCCACCAACTCAACATTTGCCAGTCAGTCAAGAAACCAAAAAGTGGCCATTCGGAGCATTTTTGTAACTCCAACATACCTAATTTCTCTCTACATAAAGCCTACCAGTTACTGATACACAAGCCCAATTTCTATTTCTGTTCTTTTCTATGTCTCACGGACTCACCGGCCGGTCAGCCAGCCGGTGCCAAAAAAACACAAAACCACCAAACCAGTCCGTCCCGGATCGGGCGGAAACCTTCTTGTGACCACCCATGTGAGCAACTACCTAAAAGCTGGGGAAAAGGACCGGATACGGAAGCCTGATTGAGTGGAGGAATGTTTCCAAAACGGTGGCGGCGTGGGGCTACAGCAGACGGCCCAAACACCAAGCTCGCTGTGGTGCAACATCCATCCCATCCCATCCATCGGAATGCCGGCACTTGCAGGCCCCTCGACTTCCAGACACTCCCGAACCATGGCCGTGGTACACTTCACCCGAGACATTCCTCTCGTGTCTTCATTGTTAGATCAGAAATTGTTTTCATTGCATCGTGAACAAACACCCCCGACAGGCAGAACAGGACGCAACAGGTAATCTAAACGCTTTCTACCCATTTAGAGCCCTAAGAACCTCACTAACGCCTTTTCCCTGCGCTAACCCCAAACCGCATCAATCCCATTCAAGTTTGTTGCGAGTTATTGAGCAGAAGGGGCAGCCTCAGTCGCTTCCACAGGCCCATCACCGTTCGCCCTTACTGGCAACGCCTTCTCCTCAGGCTTGCCGCCACCGGGGTACCGTGTCCCCTTGTTCTTGACCTTCTTCTCCTTCTTTGGTGGGGGAGGATAAGCCTTCTCGGCAATCTCCTGCCACTCCTTATCGTTCTTGAAAGCCTCCTGAATAGGCGCCAGCAGAGCATTCAAATCTCTTGTAATCGCCGGCTTGATCAATTGTGGCGTCAACTGTTCCCCCATATGTGTTAGCAATCTTGTCTACTCTCCAACATCCCTCCCCAGTAAAAGAAAAAAAAAACTTACGATATCATTCTTGTAATCCTCCCTAACCTTCTCAATATCCTCATAAACCAACGTCTCCAACCCATCCCTCTCCCTCTCCACCTTGAACTCCTTCTTCCCCCTCAACGCCGCCGCCGGCAGCAGCACATACTCAATAAACGCCAACAACCCGTTCTCCTCCGTCACCTGCGGCGCCGCGTGCGCCTTCTTGATCTTCTTCGCCACCGTCTCGGGCGAGTCCAGCAAGTCAATCTTGCTGTCCGGGTCGCTCGAGCTCATCTTCCCGCCGTGCAGACCGGGCACCATCGGGTTCATCAAGTGCGCCCTCTCCTTGTACCCCAGCTTCGGCAACCACTCCTTCGCCGCGATGAACAGCTTCCTCTGATCGACACCGCCAAACTGGGCATCCGCGTCGAGGTACTGCTCGTCGAGGACCTGCAGGATCGGGTACAGCAGTCCAGACAGAGGCGCATTGTCCGTCTGCTTGACGATCTCGGCGCCGGCCTTTTTGGCGTCGTGCTCGGAAATGATCGAGGCCATCTTGTAGACGTCCATGACGTAGTCGGGGGATTTCTGGAACGACGAGCCCAGCACGATCTTGAGCTTCTCGGTGGACACGCCGACGGCGCCGAGGAGGGTCGAGATGATGTGGCGGTAGAAGTCGGCGCGGTGCATGACGAGCTCGAGGGGGGCCTTGAGGTTGTCGAGGAAGCCGTGGATGTCGGCGAGGAGGACCGTCAGCTCGCAGCCGGCGGCGAGGAACTGGGCCATCTTGATGGCGGGGACGAGGTAGCCGCAGTGAGGGCGGCCCGTGGTAGCTGTGCCTGTTTTTTTGTTATCGTTAATATCACATCATCCTCCCCCCTAGGACTTGGGTAAGCAAGGTAAACAAACCCCAGTAAATCTTGGGATGCCCCCCCTCGTCGAGAATCTTCGTGACGATCTCCTCATTGAGGAACTCGGCCAAGTTCTCCTTGATGAGAGCGAGTCTCTGTTCCGCGTTGTCTGCCGCCATTTTTGCTGCGCTGTGCTGTGCTGTGTTTTCTGCTGCCTGCCAAACAAATGTCGTCCCGTCCTTTCCTAACAAAAAGAATAGGGGAAAAGTCAATCGGTCAAGAAGGTCCCCGGAAAGTTGTCCTACAAATCGAAGAACCACCGTTGACTCAAGTTTTGGTGGGGCAAAAGATGGAGTGTCCCGTCTCGGCCGGTCGCGCATCAGTTGCCCCTCTCTTCCGCGGGGTCCCTTGTTCCTTTTACTTTTACTTTTAGGGGACGACAGCAGGGGTCCTAGATATTCTGCCACTTGTCACCGCTTCTTGGAGATGCTTCCACTCAGAACCCCTGGACGGCTCTCAAACCCACTGCCTCAGCGTCTACTCCGTACGTACTCTCACTCGGATCCTAAAGTGGCTATTCTCCTCATTTGATCCCTCATAGTCTTCATCCATCCTTTAGCCCTGACTCTCAACCAGCGAGTGGCCTTCACCCACCTCGGCATCCCAGATCCAACACTCAGACCCTCTTCAACCTGCATCTGCACAGCCGGGCTTGAGATGGGACGAGGAACATTGCAAGGATTCAAGTAATAGAATTCAAGACGCCATGACTCGGCTACTCTGCAGAAAAATAATCATCAAACCACAAGCCAAAACCGTCAACAGTGCTACCTACTCGAACAATCGACAACAGTGGGGGAGAAAGAAAAGAAACTGAAGTGAAGAAGAATCCATAAACGCATTTGCTTTCGTGTCAACTTTTCCCAAGACCTTGCCTGCCCCTTTGTCCTGTTTCAACTCATAACAAACGAGAAGGTAACCCATTCTACTGCATCTTTTCGTGAGTTGCCATCAAAGAACCTACATTTCCATCATGTTAGCATCTTGACCACAGGTTTGAGCCAACGGGGTAACATACCAATAAATGTCGTCACCAAGCGGCTGCGGACCTGGCAAATATCCTCCGGCACCAGCCAAATCGTCGCCCCCATCTTTCTCGCAATGCTGATACTAAGCTTGGCATTGAGATACGCCTCCTCATCGCTCCGGCCAGGAGTAACAAGGTCGTAGTCGACATAGCTGCTCTTCATACCGTTGAGCACATCCAGCAAGAAGACACCCGACCCGATAACAGGATCCTTGAACGACCTGATAGTCGATGTACGACCACCCTTGCGCACCATGTCGTTCGCCCACCTGACCATCTCCGAGTCCGTAATCTCGCGCTTGCCCAACCGCTGAGCCAGGCCCTTGAGGGTAACAGTAATATCCTTGCGCATGAGCTGCCAGACTAGACCAAGCGTCAAGGTGCGCTGCCCGTCAGTGATGTCCGCACCTTGGATACCAACAAGTGAGAAACCATTCTGCTTGCCGAGCTCGATGGCATAGTTGGTGTTTTCGACAGCCTTGAATCTGGACATCTCGCCACCGTGCGCGGGGAGCTTGTTGACGTGTCTCCAGTTGACTGAGCCATTGATGACCTTGTCATAAGCCTGGAGAAGGACAGTACCGTCGCGGAGGTCGTCGAAGAAGGACTGAACAGCGGGCTGCACGTCCAAACTGTTGAGCCAGAGGGTAAAGACGCGGGCCTCGCGCTCGCCTTCAGCATCAAAGTCCTCCACCTCGAGCTTCTCCTCCTCGGTGATGGGGTCGAGGCAGGGGTGATTGTTGAACAGGTTGGCAACGAAGGCAAGGTTGAGCTTAGGGTTACCGGCGACGAGCGAGGAAGGGGTCAAGAACTTGCGGCATCCGAGGAGATCAGCGTTTTGGAGGACCTCCTCGGCGCGCTGGTGTAGATCGCGAGTCTGAAGAGGGCCGCGAGTGCACCCGTACTCGGCACCGATTTGCGCCAACAAGACCGTGTAGTTTTCGCCATTCTTGACGTCAGTCGAAAAGTTGGTAACCCTGTTGGGCCAGTTCGCAGCCTTGAGGTGGTAGTTGAACCACCGGAGGAGAATCTGCTCAGGGGGAAGTCTGAGGAACTGCTCCAGAGTCTCATCCTCGTCAAGCAGGCGGTATAGCTCAGGGTGGAGCTTGATATCAATCTTGCCCAACAGACCCCGGCGGATCACCTGCCAGATGAGACCCAAAATAAGATGCTCCCTGACCTCGATGATATCCCCGGCACCAATGTTGACAACCGAGCAGCCTATACCCTTTGCGGACTCAATAACAATGTTGTTGTTTTCCGTCATCTGGAAAGCATTGAGCTTCTTGGGTTTCTTGGGCCGGTTCAGAACACGCTCATCGATCGTGTCTGGAACGCTGTCGTTGATGAGCTTGGCAAGCACCAAACCATCCTTGCACTCGTCGAACATCTCGAAGGTATCGGTTGGGAAGGGGAGGCGGTCCCCGATATCGGCATCGCCAGCGAGGATGGCATTGATGTGGCGCGTGAATTCGGTACGTTCATCTTCGTTGATGGTGTGGGTGATGTTAGAGTTCGAACCTTGCACAAAGATCTTGCCTTGAGTTCCGCTTATGCTGCCCTTGGAGGAGTGTCCTCCGCCTGTTCTTTGGGAGATCACAGCAGCTGGCGAGGCGGCAGCAGCAGCGGAAAGCCCCTGGGGACCGGAGGGAGCTTCACGAAGCTTGGCAATAAGCTGTGAAAAATAAGGGTCAGTACACTGATTGCGATGACGTGGTGGCGTGTCGGCAGAGCTAGCCCCGAGCTTGAGATGGAGTACACACCCCGACATAGTCCTCCAGCTCGACTCTTCTTGAGGAGTCGAGCTCAACCTCCTTTAGCGCCTGACGGACAACATCGTATGGCTTGCGCTCGCTGTTCTGGGTGGCCTTGATGGCGGTAGCCTCGTCAATGTAACCCTTGTCTTCAACGTCGAGCTTGCGGAAGGCGTCGGCGAGCGAGAAGATCTCGGGCTGTTGGAATTGAGGGAATTTCCTAGATACCCAGCGTGTGAGCTATGCGCGCGTCCTCTTTGTGGCGGGTAGAGATATTCCTACCTCTGAATCTTGAGGACGTTCATGGTGATGCGGGGGATTCGGAGAAGCGCGCAGAACTACGCGGTAAGTGGGATTTGGCGTGTCTCTAAGATAGCTTGATGATGCTTGTAAAGTAACGAAAACGATAGATAGTACTCGACAGGAGAACCGGGCTATTCTTTGTTGTATAAAAAAAAGAAAACCCGAGACGGCCGCGCGCCTTTAGCAAACAAGAAGTTTATGTTTGGCAGGGGGAGAAAGGTCGTCGTAATCGTGTGATTTCCGGAGCGTAGGCTTCAATGAAGCAGGTGGAATAGGGGAGCTTCGTCCTTCCAAGGCTGGCGGGGGCGGGGCGGGGGGCTTACCGGGCGGCCTGGCACTGATGTAATCGCCTGGGCAGAAACCAAGCCACAGAGGGATTGCGTAACGGCCCAATCAAACAGTTCAGGCACCTCCCGTTGCACTGGACGGTGGCGGTCCACCAAGACGCAAGGGGTGGTGAGTTAGGGGGCTACCTGTCTGTGGTCAAATTTGAGCGGTAACGTTGCATAAGTCCGGTACCCCGCTAACAGCATCACCAGAAAATTTACTTCCTCTTCCTTCTCTTGGCATCTTGAAATAACTTCACTCAACAGTCACTGCACTCACACGACCTCCAGGCTGCTGCAAAATCTCATAAGTCATTCTCACTCACGTACGTACTCTTCATTTCATACTTACATAATCTCATACTAACACTCTTACAGCACCTCCCCATCTCACCTCACCATCTCATATTCACCCGCATCTCTCGCCACCCACGTTCAAAAATGTCCCTCTGCAAATCCTGCCACCAACCCCTAATCCTCCAATTCGAGCCCGACTCCGAAGACGAATCCCTCTCCCCCCCCGAGGACCAACCCCCCATCCCCGACGACCTCCACCTCCCCTGCCAATGCCACTTCCACTGGCAATGCCTCCTCGACCAATCCCCCACCGTCGCCCTGTCCCTATGCTGTCCCAGCTGCAACACCTACCTCCCATCCAACCCCCCAACCGGGGGTCCCTCCTCCTCCTCTTCGGGTTCAGGCTCAGGCTCATCAACCAACCCCTTCCTCTCCACCTCCCAAACCGCCCAAATCCTCACAACCTACACCAACGAAGGCGGCATGCAAGAAAACCTCAACATCCTCCCCCATCTGACAGAAGAAGCCTACCTCTCTTCTCACCCTGAGTTCCGCCCGGCTAAAGCGTTGCATACGCTAGCTAGCGAGGGGGACACAGCGGGCATCCTGGAGCTGTTGGCTGATGTCGATGCTGATGAGGATATCACTTTGTCGTTGCCGCAGTTGCTCTGCTGGCAGGACCCGCTGAATGAATCCAAGACCGCGATGCATCTCGCGCTGGAGAACGCGCAAGAGGAGGTGTTTTGGTTGTTGCTGTGGTTGAACAGCGGGGTTCATACTTCTGTTTTTCCCGAGCAGGTCGTGCAGAGCTGTGAGGGGGTTGGGTTGCCGAGGCGGCAGACGGTGCCGGAGGGGGAGGATTTGAGGTTTGTTAGGGATGGGAGTGGGAAGGGGGCGGGGGATATGTGCAGGGGGTTGGGGGGTGCGTGGGTGAGTTATGGGGAGATGTTGGGGATGCTTTGAGGGGGAGAAGGGTGGGGGGGATACAAATATATGATACCATTAAAAGGGGTGATGGGATAGATAAAAGTTTGGGTGGTTGTTTGAAATGTTAAGAGTTGCTCATGCATACAGTCATGGAAGGCTGGTTTTTTTTGTTTAGTATTTTGTCTGAGATTGTGTTTGATTTGAAAATGGCTTGGCTTGTTCTACCTTGGGCTTGGTAGCCTCTTGGTCCAGGGTTGACAGATTGTGAATCTCGGCGTCATCTATTTAAATTTTGGTGTTCTACTTTCCACTATCTTACTTTTTTGCCCATCGAACTCTCTGCAGACCACTTGAATGTTGACATCAATAGTATACCGCTACTCAAAGAGTATATTTGGGGGAGATAGTTACTATGCGGGAACAAATAGCCACCTCTCATTCAGCATTCTCGCCATCATCGTCTTCCTCGGGGTCCGACTCCCACCACTGAAGCGAAAGCTGTGCGTTGACAGAGTCAACAAAGATATCATCGGGACTACAATAGAGTATTCATTTTTTTCTATCAGTAATCCTCCTATCGATAATGGATTTGTAACAGAAGAGAAAGTATGGGAAGAAAAAGAAAAACTCTCACCCGTGGACCATGCTCCCGTAGAGCTGACCATTACACTCTTCCAACAGATCCGGATACCACGGATTCGCGCCTAAGAAACCGCTTTGTGTGAGCAAAAGGAACCTGTTCTCCGGGAACTTTGTGCTGATCGGTAGTTGTGTAGACCGTCTGACATGTGAAATATATACCCTTGAAATATGCAACAATACTAACGGGGGGTGACACTCACCATCATTCTCCTTCATAAACGCCCACAGATTCTTCTTCACCATCTCCACATTATTCAAAAAGTCCTTCAGAATCCCCAAAGCCTCGTCACGATCCATCACAGAGAGCCTCCTCACCCCGTCGGGCAGGGGCTGCTGGCGGGGTAGAGCTGCATTTTCCTCTAGTTCCTCAAGTCGTATGTCGATAATCGCCGGGTTGGTGTCCGGGGACGTGATCCTCAGGAATTCCTTCAGGCTGACGACCTCGACTTCTTCAGGGGGTGGTAATCTGACTGGTGGCCGGGTGACATCAACGCGGGATTTCGTCCGCACAAACGCGTATCTCGCCCAGTTCGTCGCGTGATGAGGACGGGTGGATGACAAGTTCTCCAGGTCTCTGGTGATGTGGTTGTGGTGTAGCGAGACCAGCACCGTCCAGCTGCCTGGCTCGATGGCGCGGACTAATGGCCAGCAGTCGCCGACGTTCTCTCGTCTCCGGCTGGTTCGGGGACGGAGAGGGATAGCGGTGTTCTCCAATGGGATCTGGCTGATTTGGTACCTGTGCTCGTCCATAATGTGATTGAGTGTTGGCGGTGCAGAGCAGAAGTCAAAGAGCTTTTCGGAGGCCTCGACGGCGACGGAGCCGGGCTGGACGGATCTGAGAATGTACCGCAGGAAACCGGCCGCGAACCGCTCCGGTCGAAGGAAAAGGTCGGATATGGAGAGATAGTTTGGCCAAAAGTGTTCCTGGTCTGGACCGTAGGTTTGGTGTCTGACGAACATGTACTGAACTGGGAATATGTCGAACGGGATCTGGTAGCTGGGTGCCGGAAGTGGACCGAAAACCCTGCTTCGCCACAGTGTTTCTGTTAACAGGCCTGCCACTAGGATTTGCCCTTTGGGTAGAAGCGAAGGCATTTTGAGCATCTCGATGAAGAATTTGGTGCTGGGCTGGTGCTTTGGGTCTGGAAGCTGAGAGAGATATAGATTTTGTATGGTTGGAAAGCGAGCTAGAGTCTGAAGCAACTCCAGTGGAGTGCACTGGAGCGTGTCGATACAAAGGCTGATAGAAGTAATGGGTATATCCGGTGACTGGTTGCCCAGTATAGTTGAAATCGAGTCAGGTGAGAGATTTTTGAAAGGCGTTAGGTCAAGTTGCCCCTTTCCATCCAGGGCCAGAGCTATGAGTTGGGCTATCGCCTGATGGTCTCCCAAATCGGCACAAAATCTCAACAAGACACGCCGGAGGTCCTCTTGGAAGTTGGGGATGGCACGGACGTGATCGAAAATGGAAAGATCAAGACTTTCCATCTCAGCAGCACCACGAACCAAAGTCATAAATGCGTGATGATGGAGAGATTGCGGCGAGTCGACGGCTGTGGGAGACGGATTGTGAGGCCGCCGGACTTTCGTATGGAGTTAGCGAGGCTTTCTAGTATCGTGTCGGAGGAAAAGACAGAGACACCCTCTAAGATGATCAATAGGTCTTAGGGATCTGGGTATCGAAACGTCTGTCGGCTATCTTGTGACAAGTCTTTGCCCTCTTCTAGAGGCTGTGTGGCAGTCTCCCCTTTCTTCCAGGGGCGAATGAGGCCCTTTAAACCAAAAGTTTTACACTCACAATCCAAGGTTTCCACTTCCATCACTTTCCATCTACAGGTGATTTCCAATGCTTGTTCGAGCTCGACGGGTGACACGGGTTCTGCTTCGCGGCTCCCGTTGTGAAGTCTACAAGACCGACGACGGGCCAAAAATTCCACAGCAGACAGAGGTTTCGGGGGCTCGTGGCGATAAGTCGAGCGATTTTGGTAGTAGCCGGCGAGATGATCCCCATATCCAAATGCGTAGCGAACTTTGGCAGGATCGGTTACATCGATCACGGCTAGGTAATCGGGAGGGATTCTGTAGGCGTCCGCAAAGTTCCCGAACACTGTTTCCAAGGGCAGGTTCCATCTCCAGCCGCTCGTAGCGTCCTCGTTGCGCGTGGTACCGACAGAAAGACAGTTTGCAATGAAGGGAGGTACTAAGTAGCCTGGGAACTCAATCCACCTCGCGACATCCTCTGGCCAGGGCCTCGGCTTGTTGTAGATCTCGTAGGCAAGGGAAAGATCTGACTGAATAGCCAAATGATTCAAAGGGTCCGAGAAGATGCGGAGAGTATTAGCACATGCTGTCAAGATGCCAAGGGAGCCGTAGTGAGAGTGGGTTTCAATAGCAGCAAGTGGGTAGCGTGGTCCTCGACGGTCCGGGTCAAGTCTGGCTACCACAACAAGGGGCCAAACCTCCTCTTGTCGTACTGATCGCGGATCTTCATCCTGGAATTGGATCCAACGGTTCATGATACACTCCTGGGACGGCATTGGGGCGTAGGTAGATGAAGGGAGAGGTGGCTAAAGAGCAATAATAGGTAATAACAATAGATGAATTGAACAGATTGCAAGGTATCACAAGATTAAACTGCCTCAAAAACACAATGACAGAATAGGAGAGGGTTACAGAAGAGAAAACCGAGAAGACAAGGGAGCGGTGAAAGTCAAGTCCCAAGTTGCTTTTGTCCATGATAGGAGGGTTAGTTTAAGGTTGGGTACCGATTGAACGCATCGGTACGTAATACCGTAATAATGGGACAAGCTGAAATGGACCCGCTCATTATTGCTTGGCGACACGCAACGCCCGGATATTGGACCCAACTCTGACCACCAAATCACCGAAGTACACGCGCCTCAGAATCATGCCCAATCTTGGGGAGGAAGCACCAGTCACAAATGACAGCACGACGACGTCGCTAAAACCAAAGGGCCCGAGGAGACGTGCTCCAAATCGAACTGTCGATGGTGGTCCGCCAGCATGTGTGAAATGTCACGGCTTCAAGATGCGTTGCATCCGCCAGCCAAATCAAAAAGACTGCAACCGCTGTATCAATGCCAAAATCGAGTGTGTTCCCCGGGAGCCTGGCTCCGTAGGAAGACCACGTTTGCCCAGACCACCCGGATGGAAGAGGAGCCATTACAAGAAAGGCCGCCGACTTGGTGATCAACCAATACCATCCGCTTCAGCAGAGGCAGACCTAGAGAGTGAGGCACCGTCACCGTCAGCACAGTCATTACCTCCAGGATCAACTAGCCCTCCAAAGACCTCAGCACCCGCACGATATGGCGGTCCTCTGATAGGATTGGCGGGCTACAACGCGCTCCTCCCAAACTTTGATGACCTCCCTTCTGGCGCTCCCACCACCACCACTTCTGCGAGTTTATACACCACAAGTACTTTCAAAGCTCCTGAACACCCACCACCACCACCCCACCCACTCCTACCACCTCTTCACTCCCTCCAATCCCACCCACAGCCACCCCCAGCGCCCCGGCCACCAGACGAAGACCCTATCGAGCAACTCACCCGCCTCCAGCTAGAAATCTACCAACATCACAACGCCGCCAAAAAGACCGAACCCTCCGCCAGAGGAAAACTCCAAGCCACCAAATCTCCCCTCGACCCAATAGACACAACCTGGATCAAACACCTCTTCCACTGCGCCTCCCTTTTCCTCACCATCCTCTCCTCTTTCCCAACCAACCACCCCCCAGACACGGCAACTTACCTCATGCTCATCTCAATCTACACCCGCCTCCTCCAAACCTTTGACCTCCTCGCCAGCTCAATATCAACTTACATCCTCCACCCCGATCCAAAGTCATCCGAAGAGGACAACCGTGACTTTCAGCGCGGATTGCGGAAATCAGTCGAGATCACCATCGGAGGGGTCGGAGTGCCGATTAGCTTTGAGGAAACGAGCTTGCAGGCTGAGCTGGTCGCTCAACAGGGGGTTTTGTCTTTAGTCAAAAAGATTGGGGGGTTGGTGGTGAGGCTGGTGGGAATGGAGGGGGAGATGGCTGTGGAGAGGGGCGCGTTGGAGGGGGTGAAGAAGTTGGAGGGGAGGGTGAGGGTGAGGTTTGATGGGATGGTGGTTTAAGTTTTCCTTTTTATCTTTGGACATATATGACGGACAGCTATGTTTGAAAAGACTGGCCTTTTGGCAACATGAAACAAGACACTTGGAAAGCGGGAAGGAGGACGATCACTTGGCCCAGTTACCTCCAAAGTCTTGGCGAGCCATTTCTATGATTTCAATCATAGATAGGGAAAGTCGTTGCTTGGCTGGTTCGCTTACCTCTTGGATACCGGACCTAGTTACCTACCTAGTAACCCGTCTTGGACATCACAAATCTGTCCCCTTACACTTCCACTCCCATCTCAGAATTCTTTTTTCAACAAACATCACACACACACACACCCACAGAGAGAGAGACAAAACCAAAAAGGTTCAAGAAATGCAAATGCATTGTATGTTATATGTATGTACACCCCATCAAACTAAAACAAAAAGCTCCGAGACGGGGTTTATATATATGCACAGAATGGCTTCACCTCCATTTTTTGCTTTTTCCCTTTTCTCACTTCAGCAAAACAGAAGAGATCAAACAAAAAAAAAAAAGGCCAACCAATTTCCCCCGCCCCAGTGCTATTTTGTCCAAAACTTTTTCCTCTCCCCCTCTCTCTCCGTCAAACTTAAAGAAGGGAAGGGTTAGAGTTGCGAAGCAGCATCTCAAAGTAATCCTGGTGCCAAGCACCAGCCTCAGGCGAGGGCTGGAACGCATCCGGCTTGCCGCAGAAGCTGTCGTACCTCACCGCCCCGCTGTCCGAAGTACCATCCGACTCGCCACCAGGCTTGATCCACACAAAAGCATCAGCCAGCTCAAGACCGGTGTCAGCTGAAGGGGCGCGGCCGAACCCGGCGCCGTCAACGTTGCACCAGTTGCCCCACTCCTGACGGAGACCCTGGACGCCGCTGCGGCCCGTGTCGACGATGGCGTGGTTGGGCATGCCGGCCGACTTGAGGCGCTGGCCAAACGTGTTGACGTAGGTGCGCTCGTTCTGGCACGAGTTGTACTTTGCGTCCGAGGCGGTGGAGAACTCGCCAGGAGACAGATCCCAGGCGTTCCAGCCGGCGACGTTGGTGGCGATGCCGCGGAACTGCTTGGGGGAGCCGGCGGCCTTGTAGGCCTTTGCGAGCTCCTCGGCGCCGGGCTTGAGGTTGGCGTCCCAGCCGAGCCAGCCGCCGTGGCCGGCGTCGATGTACTGGACGACGTTGGGGAGGTTGAGCGTCTTGAGGGCGTAGGCGACGCCGTCGCGGTAGCCGGCGGCAGAGTTCTTGCAGGCCTGGACGTCCGAGTTGGTGACGAGGTTGGGGAGCGAGTCGGGCTCGATGACGAGCGCGACGGCCGTGTTGGGGTGGGCCTTGAGGATGGAGGCGATGCCTGTGGGGGAACAGGGGGGTCAGTATCATTTGTCGTCGAAGCACCCGGGAAAAGGAATCACTTACGGTCGATGTACTGGGTCTTGTACTTGGGGAGCTCGCCAACCTTCAGCTCGCCGTTGGAGGCCTTGGCGGCGCAATCACGGCCGGGAAGATCGTAGACGACCACACCGAGGATCTCGTTGCAGGGAACTTCAGCGAGAGCGGGCTCGAGTCTCTCGATGTTGGCGATGGTGTCGAGCCAGACGAAGGAACCGGTGTCGGCAACCTTGCGGGCGGCAGCCTCGAGGGAGGAGTCGGAAAGGTTGGGGATGGCGAGCTCCTCAATCTCCTTGCGGTAGAAGTTGTTGGCGTGGAGCTTGTAGGTCTTGAAGACGTTGGTCTGGGCGTTGAGGGAGACGGCCGAGGAGCAGCCAGCTTGTCTCTTGGTGGGCTTGTCGGCGGTGGTGGGGGAAGGGGCGGCAACGGCCGAGGCGACGAGCGCCAGAGCGGCGGCGGAGTTGGTGATCTTCATGTTGGGCTTAAACGGCGAGTACTGACTTTTACTGCTGAAGTATTGAGGCCTGGGGGAAGGAAGATTCTTGTTTCTGCCGAAGAGGGGAGGGTAGTCTGTCTTTATACCAGGGGAATTGCTATGTGGGACTTGGCGTTACTGTGTTACCCCTGAGACGGGCGGATAGGTCAACAACAAACCTGGACTGGACTGACCAATACGGTTCGCCTCCATGGTTCACATGGTTCACGCGGCTCGAAGACGGACGACAGATGTCTCTGCAATCAGGAAGACAGGCCCGTGGTTCTCGGCCAGGAACCTCCGAAGAAGGCTTGAGCCGCGCCGAGCAGTGGCCGCTGGAATATAGGGTGCGGGGCTGGTGTTGAGTGCCGAGCAAGGCAACTGGACAGGTCCAAGATCCCCATCTGGCATTTCATATACAGCTTCATTTACGCTCAGGCGACGACGTGCCGGCCCTACTCTGGCTTGGTGGACGGCCAACGGGCGGCTACCACTTACGATTTGCGAGGAAAATGTGGGGAAAAGAAGGGAACTTGCTCTCTATGGGTAGGCAATCTGGGGTATGCCACCATCTCATGTACGTCCGTTCGATCTTGCCCCCTTTGGTCACCACTGGGAGCCTAGGAACGGATCACTGCCAACCCCTTGCAGCCACCATCGTCAGCTGCTGTGGAGAAGAGCGCCCGCGCTGGCGATCGTTGCTGGATGGGCAGTGGGGGGCTTCCGAGCCGTCAGCCGTGCTGGGAGGAAATCGCGACTACCGCCAAGATAATATGCGGAGGCGGAACAGAGGGCGCTCGCCAGATTGTTCTGCGGTTGGATGAATACTGTGGGAGGCATGGTGCCATCAGGAACAGTGTTCATATGATCAAGATCGAAAAGGGGTGAGGACCCTGAAGGGTCCGAAGTGTGGCAACATGGCAATAACACGATCATTTCCGGCCATTTTTTTTGACTCAACGCTGGGAAGTGCCGACATGTCAAGTATGACCGTCCCCCCCCTCAGAGACAGAGTTGGGAGGCAACTGGAATGGGACACAGCTCTGAGCAAATGCAAGATCCCCCGCCTTCACCCCAAGGGATCGGGATTTGGTCCAGCTGCGTGTGAAAATGCGGGGTCTCCACAAAATGTCAGGCTGTTGATGAGTGTGCGTGGTGGTGTGCTTTAACAGGGGGCGGCAAAGTACCTCTACTGAGGAAGGCAAATGTGTAAGTTTTACTACTGTGGGGAGGGCACTCCGGGTACCACGGTATCGTTGGGAACCCAGCGGCAGTTTAGATGGCTAAAGTACGCCATCATCTGAAACAAGACTGTCATTTGCTGGTTCGCCTTATAAACGGCTATAGTGCCGCGCCCATTAAGCCGCAAAAAAGTTCATGTATTAGCCGGCACATCCCACTCAGAAACGCGCATATCGTCGAACAATCCCAACGAGAAGGGTCACACTACACAGCCGAAGCAGAAAAACTTCCCGGAAGGGGGGGGGGGTTTAGCCGAGGCGGTCGTAAAAAGCCCGATGGGAAGGCTTGTATTGTTTTGGGCGGCAGGGACGAAAGGTTGAGCACATTCAAGATTGCGCCTTGTTCGGCAACGGGAGCTAACAAACCGGCGGCCTACCTACCTACCTAGGCGGGACGAGATACTACACATTGTCTTGTACTCAGGCGGTCGCGTGGATGGATCATGGCCCCATCGTTTCCTGCAGTTCATTATTGCTTGCCCGGAACAGCGAGAGCTAGGATCCGAGGCACGCCACCACGGGGCACCTCCGCCACAATAGACAACATAGCTACCTCCGTCACACAGTTACACATATCCAAGATAGAGCAAGTGCTGGAACTGGGGAAGGGAAGGGCGGTCTATGGTACCGACTAGAGTATTTACCTCATATTGACTCCCGAGTTCCGGTGGATGTGACTTTGGATCAGCCAGTGCTGTCTCTGCGCTTCGGAATGTCGCTGAACCCGGGATGGTTTCACGGCAATTAGGACGGTAAGTAGGCCCGAGGTGGCATTGTGTGCTTCGGGGAGGTGAGCGAGTTGTGAACCGGGGAATATCAGACGGTCAAGCGTAGGTCTATCACTTTCTTGATGGAAGATTAAGTCACGCATATCTGCTCTGTCAATTGTTTGAATCATAGGAGTACGCCATTATGTGGAGGGCATAATGAAAGATTGTAGAAGTGTAGTCTACAAATGATTATCTTTAATCATTCCAACTCTCAGTTTCCAAGAGCAGCCTTCAAGCACCTCACAAATAAAGGCAACTAAAATCTACCTAGCTACCAGGTACATACAGTTTAATGTTCCATGCATAGGTAGTTTACACCCGAATCCAAAACTTTGACTACACACCAGCCACCGACAGTGAAACTGTACTTGATCTATCTCGTTGCCCTCGACATGTGTCATGATCGTTGGGCAGCGCCGATAGAAACACTCATAAAATACGAGATAAAAATCTAGGTCAAGGCAAAGCCCATCATGTCAATTCTCAGTCATAAAGACACCAATATACTGTATCACTATGTACAGTAACAAAACGCCAATAATAACCCCAACCCGTTTTTACCAGACCCAAACTCCGCAACCCAATCCCTCCTGTCCAAAGTAAAAATCACTGACAGAAAAACACATCTCTTATCCTCAATCAACAAGCCGCGGTAACCATCGGCGGCCGAGCCCGACTCGTGCGATAGCTCCCAACCTTCGTGTGCGTCTTCTTCCATGACTGGTCAAACACAGCAGGCTTGGGCTTGAGCTGGAAGTCTTGAATGCCCAGACGCCTAACCACCTGGAACGAACCTGTGCCAATCGACATGGTCTGGCCCATGATGATGCACTCGCTGACTCCCAAGATCCTGTCCGTCTTCATGCCGGCTGCGGCATCAAACAGGTGATCCGGCGTCTTCTCGAACGAAGCCAGCTGGAGAACGCTGTCACGCATTTTGGCAAGACCGAAACGCGTGATGCCGAGGATATCACCCTTGTATGTCATGACATCGGCCAGCAACTCCATGTGACGGGGGTCGATGTTCATGTCGCCCATGACCTGCTGAATCTCAAAGGCGATGGTTGACCGGGCCGCCTCGATGCCCAGCACATCGCGGCATTCCATAACAGAGTTGGTGAGACATTTGGTGCCTACTACGCCCTCTGTTGTCATGCATGCGCGCAGCCCGTAGCCTTCAACCAGTACGGTGTGTGCAGAAGTCTTGCTGTCGACGTTGATAATGGCTCTGGTTGCCTCGGGGTGGCCGGCGATGGCGACCTGTGGCAACATGCGCTTCAAGAAGTTAACTCTCAACTGGAAGTCGGCTGCCGACTCGTCCGCCGGGTTCAAAACATTGATGCCCTTTTCTATAGTCGCCGCGCGTTGTCTGGCCGCCTTCCTCGCCGCCGTCGCATCCTGCCATGTGTTGTGGACAAGCACCTCGATGCCGTTCTTGGAAACCTTCAAATCCTCGGGTTCCACCTTCAGCTTGAGCTTCTTGGCCTTGACAATGGCCTCGGCAATATCATCGGTTGTTATCCCAATCTGCTCCAGATTGGCAAGACCCTCCGTGTCGAGCTTGAGGATAATCTTGGCAACGTCCTGCAGCCATACATCATCGACATACTGAAGAATGTCCCCGATATACGTCTTTTCAATTCTGTGCTTGACAGCCCGGGCGGCACTGATATCCTTAGTATTTTCCAGGACGCAAGTGATGACGGGCGTGCTGATCAGCTTGGACGCGTTGATGATCTCTTTGATACGAGGAACACCCTGTGTGATACTCATACCAGCAACACCGGCGAAATGGAAGGTCTTAAGCGTCATTTGCGTTCCGGGCTCACCGATCGACTGGGCGCCCACAGCTCCCACAGCATGACCCGGCTCAACCTGTGCCTTCTTATACTTTTCCAGACACAGGTTGATAAATTTTCGGAGGCTGGTCTCGGACACTTTGGCCGTAAGGTCGGCATGTTTTTGAGCCTTGGCACGCGACTCCTCGTTCATATCCACATCCATCTCGGACTCGCTCGTCTTGGGCTGCGCCCTGTTGATGGCGGCCTTCATGGCGAGATCGTCTTCTGGGACACCTGGATCAAGGCCAACCAACCTGCGCACCTTGGCCAGCTTCGTTGCGCGTTGCGTGATATATGCCCGGATACTGTTGAGGTACTCCCTCGCCGATTCATGCTCGTCAATAGCCATGTATGCCTCACGGTTGTTGCTCGTGCGAATCTGCTCGTCGCTAAGCTCGGTAATTACCTCCCCTGTAAGCATGTCGCGTCGAACATACAGCGCCCGTTGCCTGTCGATAATATCATTGGTTAACTGTTGAATCTCCCATGGCAGCAATCCACGTTCTGAATTGTTCCAGGTGATTGTCTGGGAATGGTTCCATGTCCGGTCGAAGTTGACCGGCCTAGCATCTCCCTCCATATCTACTGGATCGAGTCTATCCGCACCGAACTGGAACTGTACGATACCTCCTTCTGAGGTGCGCACCGTATCGTCGTACTGGGTAGACAAGTCCTCGAGCGACTTCATCAAGCGTCTGGACATGTAACCGGTCTCGGCCGTCTTGACAGCTGTATCGACGAGGCCTTCTCTGCCAGAAATGGCGTGGAACAGAAACTCGGTAGGATGCAGCCCTGTGTAGAAACTGTTCTTGACGAAGCCCTTTGCTGCCGCTCGCTTGTCCCCCTTCTCGAAGTGCGGCAGAGTGCGGTTCTGGAATCCATCTGCGACACGTTTGCCACCGATAATCTGTTGACCGACGCAGGCAATCATCTGAGCGACGTTGATCTCGGAGCCCTTGGACCCTGACTTGGCCATGATGAGCGGGGCGTTGTTTCTGCTGAGATTCTCAGTGCAGTAGCTACCGGCGGCCTGACGGACGGCACTGAGCCTTCCCGAGAGCTTGCTCTCCAGAGTCTCCTTCATGTCGCAACCTGGAGCTTTCTCAAGAGTACCGTTCTCTGCCTGGCGGATAAATCCATCGCACTCTTGCAATGCATCTTTGAGTAGCTCGCCCTTGTGGTTTGTCAAAGACTCGGAAGGAAACACGTCGCCGACTCCTATGGAAAAGCCGCGTAACGTCAATGATCGGGCGCACAGCTTGGCCAGCCGGTTCATGGTGGCAGAAGCGTAATCAGCTCCGTAGTCTCTGAGAATGACATAGAACACGGAGTTCTTCTTGCCTTCTCCAACCGTTGACTTGTCCATGCGGCCACACATGACCTCGGAGTTGCGAACAACCAGGAAAGAGTCGTCAATGTCCATGTCGGGAGGCTGAAGGTTCCCCTTGTTGTAGACTTTGTTCTTCGCGTCAAGGTTCACGAGGACAGGCGACTCTTTATTCGGCCGCATCATGACGTTGAAAATCTGCTTGCCGGTCCAGAGGGCCTTGGGCTTGAGAATGGCAGGAGGTGGAAGCTCGAGGTGGGTATCGCCAAGAAGCATCTGCGTACAGATGTAGGTGAAGCTGCTTCTGTCGTAAAATCTATCCTTGCCACTCAGTAAATAAGCAGCGGTAATGAAATCCTGCGTGGCGGCAATGATGGGCTCGCCATTTTTGGGGGTGCACAGATTGTTCTTGACACCCATCAGGTTAATCGCCTCTGCCCTCGCTTCTTCTGTCTGTGGGACGTGCAGGTTCATCTCGTCGCCGTCGAAATCGGCATTGTACGGCGAGCAAACACATTCGTTCAGGCGGAATGTCCTCCACGGTCTAATCTTCGCATAATGGCTCATTATACTCAGTTTGTGAAGAGAGGGCTGGCGATTGAACAGGACGATGTCGTTGTCTTCCAGGTGGCGTTCCACAACATCACCAAACTCGAGCTTGTCAGCCGCAGTCTCGCGCTTGAAATCTTTCAAGTACTTCAATTCGAACTTCATCTCCTTTTCGGTGTCTTTGTGTTTGGTGACCACATGAGCTCCGGGGTAGATAGATGGTCCGTTCCTGACGCATGCCTTGAGCTTCTCAATGTTGGCTCGATTGACACGTTCCGGGTATGTGAGGTTCATGGCGACACGCTCAGGAACAGCCACCTGTTCGATACTCAAGTTGGGATCTGGTGAGATGACAGTACGCCCACTGAAGTTGACACGCTTTCCCGAGAGATTGCCGCGGAAACGGCCCTGCTTTCCCTTGAGCCGTTGACAAAAGCCGCGAGTGGTTTTTCCAAAACCGGGCTGTGTCAGACCTGGCACATCACTGTTGACGTACATGCCAACCTGCAGCTGGAGAAATTCCCACTGCTCCATGAGTTGAGGAATCGGCGTACCCTTCAGCATAGCTTGGCGCAAATGGGCCCCATAAATCACAATTTCGGCAAGCTTTGTCGTGATGTCATCTTCGTTGCTGGCGCTCTCCTGGGCCACGGATGGTCTGATGCAGATTGGCGGTGCCGGGATGTACTGCCAGAGGAACTGCTCGGGTCGACCTTCGGCAGGATTGAGGCCCAGCAGCTCGCAGTCGGAAGGGCTAATTTCCTTGAACAGGTTGAGGACCTTGAGAGGGTGCAAATCATCCATGGCTCGACGGGTGTGCTTCCCAAGCTCCGAGTAATGTGCCTTGGCGTTTTCGAATGAGGCATCAAACTCGATCTTGCTCTCGGGTGCAACCTTCTTTTGTGCCGTCGACTTGTTGAAGGCCGCAAACTTGTCATGGACAAGCTTCATGACGCTGAGCTTTCGGATTTGCCCCTGCAGGTCGCCGCAATGGTAGCAGTGTTTAACCTTTCGGCATTGCTCGTTGATGCGCTTGAACAGTGCTGTCCGCGCCATGTTGTCTTGTTCTCGGCGAAGTGATCTGAGGAACCTGCGGCGTTCGTCGTTGGTCAGGAGAATCCTGGAGCATGACTTGCAGATGTTGTTGAGAGTAGACTGGATATATTTGAGATAGCCGATGTGGAAAACGGGAAGTGGAAGCTTCACATAACCGAAGTGACCAGGACATTTGTTTAGGTCTTCATGGCAAGTGGCGCAATTCGCACCAGGCTTCGGGCTCGACGTTCCCTGTGGAATGCTAGTTAGCTAAGATATCACCAAAAGCTGGGCGAGTCGGCGATTCTCACCAGACGGGGATCCAGAGGGCCATGCTTAAAGGGGGCTCGGTTGTTCTCGACGTCGTATAGCAAATTGTCGGAGACCTCAAGCACACCTTGGTTGAGGATGTCTTGGGTGGACTGGATGCCAAACTTCAGGGCCTTGAAGCGCTTTGGAACCTGGTCCTTGATCAACCTCTTGCGGTTGTCGGAGGCCTTGCCGTCCTCGAACTCTGCCTCCATTGTGGTGTTGTGTTGTGTTGTGATGTCGCGGCGAAATGGAACAACGAATTGCCCCTCAATGTAGCTGTGCTACCTGCTCATAGCGGGCTCGCCGGATTGTGATGGATGCGGTGGTGGTAGTTGTTGTTGAAAAGAGAGAGAGGGAGAGAGTCAGCAGCGGGGCTGGAATTGCGGAATGAGTGGTTGATTTTCCAGCAAAGTGTGGCTGGTTGGCGACGACGAGAGGCGTGAGGCGTGTCAAGGTTCGCGATTGCAACCAGCGACCGAATAATTTTGTCGGCGCAAGGCGGGGCAGGCTAAGCAATGACTCCAATCCCCAAAGTCGTGCCCCACCATCCCGTGCGAGCCCCCTGTCACTTTGGTGCAGGCGCATGGATCAACTGAGGATCACCTGTACTCGTGACCTTGGCAGAAGTACCTTAAACTGTGCTGCCTTGTCGCCCTGAGAGAAGTACCGTTGGGGACACCTTCAAGTTCCCTAGCCTGCCGGGAAGAGTGCGGGGCAACGGTTTCTCTGCGCCCAATCAGCAGCACTCTCCCGAGCACCCGTCGTCATCATTTGCTGCCGGTGGTCGCAACTGTCACGAGCTTCGGCCAGTGGAGGGCGCTGACCGAAACAGGAGACCGCATCTTTGTCGTGTTGGATCTGTTTTCTTGACTTTTGTTATTCTGTTTCTTTCATTCTATGCTGCATGCTTTACCGCTCGAGCTGGCCAAGAAGCGTGTTTGGACGATCGTTACACGTCGCATTTCCACTACAACTTTGTCGGTGTATTTGGAGCAAATCCAAGCATCCCGGAGGTATGGCTTCCACGCCAGTCCCAAGCACCGCTGAGAAGAAAGTCGAAAAGTCATATCTCGCCTCTGCCGTCGACTCGATCAACCCCTGGGCCGGCCCTCGCAGTACAACTCCCACGCCCAAGGACCCCCAGCCTACCCGTGTCCCTTCTACTACCGTCGATCATACCCTAAATCCATTCTATGGCCAAAGCTTCAAACGATATCCCCCAGATTGCCCGGCCCCTAATGTTCAATGGTTCCATGCTGTTGACGTACCGAAACGCAAGCCCAAGTTTATGATCACCAAAGCCGCTTCCGATGCCAAACCTCCACAGCCGAAGAAATACGTCGCTTTCGATGCCCGTGACTCTCGAGCCGTAGAAGCCGCCTATCAGGCAAAACTGCAGGAGCTGGAGGAGGAAAGGATCGCAAACACTGGAAATGCGGTCGCTCGCACAGGAAGTAAGCGCCCACGGGCTGTCTCTGGCGAAGAAGGAAAAGATGTGGGCGGCAACAAACCACAAACCAGAGTGCCAGTGAATGAAGACTTCTTGTTTGACGTGAATATCGAGGAGCGCGAGCTTGCGCCGATTTATTGGGAGGGCCCCGTCTATGAGGTTCGCCGTGGAACTTGGTTCTATCAAGAAGGTTCCACGCTCCGGCCTTGTGAGGAAAACCTGGCGGCTCAGCTTGAAGAGGGTTATCTCAAGGTCAAGCCATGGCGGTACCCGAAGGCACCTACCAACCCAACAACAAAGGGTCCGACACCAAAGGGCTCGTCGGAGAATTTGAAACCCGCCGATGAATCCCAGGCCAAGGCGAACGCGAAGACTGCCGTCCCTGCACCGCAACACCAGCCCCAGACCTATCGACTGTTTGGAAGTTACATGAACAGCGTGGCAACGTATCGGGATTTCAACACCGCGTGGTTGTCTTCTGATGGAATGCTATCGTGGGTTACGTCGACAATGTACGAAACATTTGCCGGCGGCGGCTACATGAGTGGCGTGAAGCTCGTACGAGGGTATGCCGAGGCGAAGAAGGCCAAAGAGAAGGAGGAAAAGCGACCAGTAACGCCAGCGGGGACAAAGTCAACATCAAAGGAGCAGGATGAGGAGACCCCAAAGGTTTTAAAAAGACGCTCTGCACCGCCGAGTGCCCGGCCTAGTCTGGACGAGGATGCAGAGGCCGACATACACAATCCCCGGAATTCCTTGTCTCGCCAGCTCTCTAATCTGATGGAGCGGGCTGAGGATCCAGAAGCCGAAGCTGAGGCTATCCGGGCCCGAGAGGAAAAAGAAATGACGGGCGACTACAACACCGGTGCTGGTGAGAACCAAGGTCGTGATATTGAGCATCTGGTGCTGGTGACCCATGGCATCGGGCAGCTACTATCTCGAAGGTGAGTGCTCTGACAGAGATGGACTTTCCAGCATTTTGACTGACTTGAAACAGGATGGATAGCATAAACTTTGTACACGACGTCAACATTCTCCGAAAGAACCTCAAGAGTGTCTACTCCGTATCAGCAGATTTACGGGCACTCAACTCTGAGATTGGTGAAAGCGGCCCAGGAAACTGCCGTGTTCAAGTGTTGCCCGTAGTCTGGCGCCACCGTCTTGACTTTCCCAAGCGCAAGCCAAGAAGAGGGGAACACGATCTTGGTGAGACCTTCGATGAGGAAGACGATTACCCATCTCTAGAGGACATTACCATTGAGGGTCTGGCCTTTGCCCGTTCTCTTATTTCTGATTTAGCGCTGGACGTTCTTCTCTACCAAAGTGCCTATCGGGAGCAAATCGCCGATATTGTCGTCAAAGAATCCAACCACATCTACAAAACCTTCAAAGAGCGCAACCCTGATTTCAAGGGTAAAGTCCACATCGTCGGCCATTCCCTCGGCTCGGCCATCATGTTTGACATCCTCTGCCGACAAAAAGAGAAAGTCCTAGCCACTTCGCTGCCTAGAAACCCCCTCCGGATCTGGCCCGCCTCAGAAGACCGCTTCGAACTCAAAGAAAGCAATGAACTAGCCTTCGGCTTTGATGTTGAGGACTTTTACTGCCTGGGCTCACCAATTGGGCTCTTTCAGATGCTGAAAGGTAGGACGATCAGCGCCAGAAATCACCCTCATGCCGTCCCATCCGAGAGCCCTTTGAACCCCGACTACATGGAGGACCCCTTTCTAGCCGTCCCGCCGTACTCCTACGCGAGTGACGAGCGTCTCTCCCCCATCACCGGTCACCCATTCAGCGTTTCCTCTCCGAAAGTGGCACAACTCTTCAACATCTTCCACCCCTCTGACCCAATCGCATACCGACTCGAGCCACTGATCTCCCAGATCATGTCCACTCTTAAACCCCAGGCTCTGCCCTATACGAAAAAGACCATCTTTGGCAGTGTAGCTCCCCAAGGCCTCACGGGCCTCGGTGCCAAAGTCGGCCAAAGCGTCACGGGCCTCTGGAGCAGCTTTTCGGCTGGTATCGCCAGCAGCTTATTGAACCGCAGCCTAGGTCTCACGCAAGAGGACGTAGCCAACATCAACGCCTCCCATCAGGATCAGCAACAGCAGCGACAGCTCTCTCTTAGCCCTATTGGCTCGCCCAGTAGCAGCAGTAAGGTAGAGAAGAAGCTGGAAGACCACGTTGAGAAGAGTGAAAAGACGGCAGAGAGACAGATGGCGATCGCTGCGGGCGGCGCGAAGGATGGCGGGGCGCTTATCGACGAGGAGCTGGAGACGCTGTTTAGCAGGTTCCAGAAGAGCAGGGTGGAAATCGCCGCCACACAGGACGGTAAGGGTGGTGGGGAGGCGGAACTGACAAAGGAGAAGTGGCTCGAGGAGGAGAGGAAAGCGCAGAGGATGAAGAGGGAGGAGGCGAAGATTAGGGGCCTGAATAAGAATGGAAGGGTGGATTATTGCATTCAGGAGTAAGTTCTCGAGAAATTAGATTGACGAGGATGATGCTAACAAACGAATAGGAGTGTGTTGGACTTTAACCCGATGAACACGATTGCTTCACACATGAGTTACTGGGCGGATGAGGATGTGGCGCATTTTGTGCTCTCTCAGCTGTTGCAGGGAGAGAGGGTGAAGACGCCAAGGGCATGATGGGTCATGATAATGATGAATGATGTTGTACGATGAATGGTATACCCCTTATTTTAGAGGAGAATAGAAGGTTGGGGCTTAGACCTTAGACCACAGGGAAACGTTGCTTTTTTGGCGAGAAGGACTTGGTGATGCCCCATCTGCCTTCTATTTTTAATAAATCATCTAACCCTCTCCACGTTTCGGTCTAACCATTGTGGTACCTCAATCTAAGCTTCATAGTCCTTTATCTAAGCTTCAACAGTCTTCTAATAGCCCTCGATCTAAGCTTTAATAGTCCTCAACCTAAGCATAGATATACTCTAACAATACATTTAAGAGCGCTTCATCTAAGCTTCCATAATAATCTATCCTGGTGTTCTGAGGTATCCGAGCTTGATTTATCCATTTTCTCTTTAGTTAAGTATTATTTCTATAATCTTGAAGTCACTTTTATCTAAGCTTTAAGACTTTATTATCCAAGCTTTTATACTTTCTAATCTCAACTTGAAGACTGCAAGTATCCAAGCTTTCATAAAATCTACCCTAGCACAGCATCTCGCTCGATGCCAACACAGCATCTCCCTCCGATGCAAGCACAATGTCTCACATAAATATACCAACACAACATCTCACATAAATATACCCGCACAGATCATCTCCCTCGAATATAAAATAAAGTGCCTGACTCCAGTTCATCCAATATCCCCTCCGCTCAAACCCCCACCTCCCCCTCACTCTGTGCTTCAACACCTTTTCTCATCTCTTCTATATCCCTCACGTTTTGTATCATTTGCGTGCCCAACAAAGACATCTGTCCATTACCCCTCAGTCTCTCGAACCACTCTGCCACGAGGCGTTTCGCATCGGTCATGAGTACCGACCGACTGCCGCTATGTTGGCGACCATATATACCGTGCTTCTCTGCGCCAAAGGGCATTCAACTTCTCCATCAACATCGCTCATTTCGCGAGTCGTATCCTCACCGCACATTAAGGTACAAGCACCGTAGCTTGTGTACCGACAGATCTCGTTCAATATGGCAGATCGCCCTCGCGAGTCACAAGAGCAACGCAGAGCGAGGAAAGAGAGAGTAAAACAGGAAGCCGCCGCCCGCAATGCTGCTGCCTCCTCCTCTCAGCAACCTCAAATTTCAGCACCACAGCCCATAAGGCCCGATAGTGTTCAGGCCTTCCTCGGCCGCACCAACGTGCCGAGCGCCGCCTCCTCTGTCTCCGGGGCATCTGTGGCAGGCCCATCCACAGGGAACGCGCCCGAGACTGGCCAGTTCACAGGCGGCCCAATTTACGAAGAGCCATCGGCTACAGATTCCGCGTATCGCGAGTCGAACCCGTCACAATCTTCCTCCAGGGTGTCCGGCACTTCGAGGCTCCGCTCTTCGGGAGAGCGGTCTTCCAGACGTTCCTCCAGACGTTCCTCGGGACATGGTTCGAGCCATCATTCCAGATCCTTCTCAAATGCAACAACGACGGTCAATTCCCCCACGCCTAGCCAGGCTTGGGTTCTGCCGCCGACGGGGCAGGCCGCTTACGACGCTCAAGATATGGGGTCTATTTATTCCGCGACACCCCCGCAACAGTCCACACCGATGCCGCCGCCCACACCACGGGGATTTATGCCTCAACAGACCTCATATGACGAGCCTGTCTATGAAGAACAGGCGTACGGACAGCAGCCTACCATGCCGTCGATGGGGCCGCCTCCGATGGGACCGCCGCCGATGGGACCACCGATGGGAGCGCCGATGGGACAACCCTCGAGGATGCCATCGAGACCAATGCCTGGAACGGTATCCACCGTTTCCTGGGCATCTGATTATCGAGCCATGGTGGCAGGGGGCACCCAACAGTCGACCCGCCCTGCCCTACCACTGGCACACCCTTCGCGGGGATTAGGTCACGACTACTATCAGCCCGGCGAAAGCTACACAGGCACAACTGTTCCTGCCATGGCCTTGATACAGCCCCCGCGGAATTTGTCGGGCGGCCCGTTCTATTCACGGAATATCGACCGATCGACTTCACAGGGAGGATGGCCTCCGAGTGATAGCGGGTACTAATACCTGTGCTATAGGTGATGGGAATTTGGCGGCATGGGCAAGTCGAGAGGGTGTTTTGGTGCGGGAATCGAGAGAGAGGTGGAGAGGCAGTTTGGGACTGTTGACTTGGGCAAGATGTGCTGGGCTTACTTGTGCTTTTTTTGGGGGGGAGTTGGGCTGAATTACGCAATTAGATTGATATTAAAGTCATTGATGGAGATTGTTGCTGTCTTTGCCTTTTTTCAGCCTTTTCCCCCCTTTACCCCTATTGCCCCTTTTTGTTACCCCACCAACGGAGAGGCGGGGCCAAAAACATGTAGCATTGCCTCCAGACACACGTCCACATTACCTAGGTATGATCCCCCAGTGTGGAACGTACTTCTCTTGACACTGGCTATCTCTCTTGGAATTTTTCTACTTAAAATTTGTCGACGGTCCCGGTGCTACACCCAGTTCAAGGACCTGGTAGTCATCATGCTTTACGGGAAAGTTCAAAAGGGTCTTGTGTGATAAGTTGAATTGATGAGTCGGCCATGGCTGAACATGGGAATCGAGTTTGTGAGAACGACGATCGGCGAATCCGCTGGGAATACCTAGGTGAGGGGAACCAGGCACACTCCCATAACGTGCAATTAGTAGATAGCCGGGGCATTTGAGCCCCTTCTCTCAACGCCGATTTCATCGCCAACGATGCCAGGATTTCGGGCTGATCTTGTCACGTCTGGTTCGGCGGATGGGTTTGCAGCCAACCCATTCCGTATGTTGATTCATGAAAGCTAGGCCCAGGAAGTTTGCTGTGAGCCGACATGGTGGTGGTGAGACGTTGGAAGACGGATCCCGTAGAGGTAGTCGACGTTGTGCCTGTCTTGAACTGATCAACAGAGGCCCTGAGAATCTCCCTGTAGAGCACCAAAAGGTCCTTGATGCAGCTATGAACGCCTCCACCTGCACCAAGGATGGTAGCCCCTGAGATCGGAGTGCGGCGAATATTGATTGGCGTCCCATTGTTCAACACGGTGTAGGCTTTTGCAACATTGTCGACACCGTCAATGGCTCCTTTGGCATCGGTCCGGTCGAGGTTCAAAGGCTCAAAGATACGACTATGTAGAAGGGAGTCTCATGTCTTCCCGGTTACAGGTAGGTGGTGGGTGATCTGGGCGGCAATTTCGTAATCCCAGTTGCTGTACGAAAAGCTGGTTCGAAGGTCTGTGACGGATTCCAGGTTGTTGATGATCTTCATGGCATCTTCCTTTTTGAAGATTATATTATTCTGCGATTGAAACCACACTTGATATGGCTCAGTGCCAGACTGCATCGACATCCAGTCGCTCAACCTTGCAGACTCTTTGAGGGGGGTTGTCTTGGGATTGTACCATGAAAGAAGGTCGGCTACACGGTCGTCAAAATCGAGTTTCCCCTCCTCAACAAGCATGCCAACCAGAGAAGAAACAAGACCCTTGGCCATGGAGCAGATTGGAAAGATTGTCTCTTCATCCGGGGGCAGCTTTCTCTCAAGGTCGCGGTACCCCAAGTTGTCAATCAGTACCAACTCGCCATGGAGGACGACGCCATACGACAGGCCCACTGTCCCAGCTACCGCCATCATTTTTTCAAGCTCTGGTCGGATTGATAGCAGACGGGCGCGAGCCCCGTCAACAGTGGCGGAACTGGAAAGGGTCGCCATATTGTTGGTGGTAAGCACTTCGGTCTTGTTGACACTTGGCGATTCGGCAATGTTGAGTGCCCTGTGTGGCGGTAATGAGGAATCCGGAAATATCGGGGGGGGGGGGGGGGGGCCAGCGAACGATGCGGTGGGTACCTTAGGCGATACGTAGTATTGGTGTATGGTGATGAGGGAAAAAGGCAGTGGTTCTGGCTGCAAGTCAACAAGAAGAAGAAGAGCAGAGGCAGTGGGCCTGTGCCCACGTCCCACAGGAAAGAATGCCAATTCCGAAATCCAACTGCCCCCTCCATCGAAGACAAGATGGATCTGATAGGTAGGTCAGTAGTCGCCGATACGTGTTCCTTCAGATGAAAAAACTGGCGGGGAGTGATCTAATAGGGATTGACTGGCCGGACTGCGGTGATGGTAATACCATGCTGAGAGAGAATGAACAGTTTGCATGGACGCACTGCCTCCACACTGGGAGACGGTTGTGCGCATTTATACTGGTAAATATCATGGGGGGTTATCAGATGGAAGACTTGCTCATCTTCTCGAGTATGTGAGATTCCGTAGTCTTTGGAGTGCGTAATCTGAGGGTGAGTGACATCACTGGGCACGGCCCCTGCCCGTGTCCAGAGCCTTCTTGTAACTTGTTAGGTCAGGTAGGTAGGTAGTCCGGAGGCATGCTTATACATTCGTGCTTTTTCGGTCCATCGACTTCAGATTACATCCTTCTCTTCAACATGAGCTTCTAAAAACTTCGCACCGCAGCCGTTGTTCTGCTTTGATAGCTCGCATCATCATAGGTGTCTGGGACACAAAGGAGGTGAGCTGTGCGCGTACCTACATATATGACATTGAGATAAATGTCGAGGTTTAGTACTAATATTGGTATATCCGTATATCGAGGGCTTGTAGGTAACGTAAGTAAGGTGTATAGGTAGCACTTATTAGTCCTGCAACAGCACATTAAACGGATCTAACCATGGACTTCCATCCTTGACCCCCTCAATTTCGCTTAAGACAACCTCGCCATCCTTTGCTGGTGATTGCGCCGATGTTTCGAAATGAAACTCCGCAAGGGAATACAACCCCCAACGAGAAGCCACCATCCTAGCTGTATAAGGACCGACAGCAACATTTGGATCTGCCCCCTTTGAGAAAAGAAGCGAGAGCAAGCTCTTGCTTTGCCTGTTAGGCATCGGCCCAGCGAGATGGGTGGCAAAGATCAGCGCTTTGATGGCAGCTTTCATGATGATGCTCTTTCCACCCGTGGCCACACCGGCATGCTCTTCAAGCTGGAAGAGATAGAGACAAAGCCTGTGGGAGTCACTGGCGGCCGCTAGATCGAGAAGAGTGCAGGAGGAGAAGACGTCGAACTCTATTTTGATGTCGTATAGCAGGGACTGTAAAGCCGGTAGTGAAGTCGAGATCTTAGCGATGTATGCTAGAGATGTTTCTTCCAGCTCTAGGGCAATCATCCGCGCTAGTATCAGCCCTTCTGGGCCTTGATTGTATAGATTGTTTTCCGAATATTCAACCGTAGACACTGGAAGGAAGTTAATTGCTGATGTTATGCCTCGAGAACCCAGAAACTTTGACACGCTGGCGAACGCGCCTGTTTCGGGGCTGAGAACCTGTGTTACAAGGTCCATGAGATTGTCGTTAGTGGCAATGTCGGTATCGAATCCTGCCAGGAGACTTGATAGGTAAAGGCAAGATAGCTTCGGAAAACCGTTTGGGAGTTCGTTGGCAAATATATTGCTGTGCATCGCCGCCTTCAGAAAAGGTTTTAGGTACTCTTCTCGTGTCTGTTCAGTGGTCAGGCTGAACCCCGACGCCCGGCCATATTTGATGCGGTCAGACATGAGGTATTCCTTGACGGTGTAGTGGGCCAGTTTGACCAAACGACCGGTGAACTCCCAGTTCTTTCCCTCGGAGCTGATATATTCGTGGTCCACAGTCTCGTACGGGGATAACGTGAGAAGACAAATGCAGACCTCCCGGAGTGCTTCAATGTCGAACAGTTGATCCTGGACAACGTCCATTATGCCGCTTTGCCCATTCTCAAAATCCCTTTCGCTATCCTCCTCACGCCCGATGCCCACGTCTCCCCAAAGTACAGCGTCTCGGAGAAGCTCTGCGGTTAATGCTGTTGATGATCGCCGGTCGGAACACAGAATTGCAAACGCGCGAAAGGCAAGAGGTTTGGATGCCTCGGGTATGCTGCAAAGAATACGCTCATATGTTTCGTCCAGGGTCGCGGGCAATGTGTTGAGAGCCTTTCTAACAGCCTGTTGCGTGTTCAGTGTTCGTAATGTCAATATCTGGCAATTGGCCCATCGAAACATGCCCTTCGCCCCTTTCACCAGTCCGTCCTCGATTTCATCCAGCAGCGGACCCGGCCACGTTAAAAACTTAGCATCTGAATGCAGAGTCCGACGTACGTATCGCCGAATGTCCTCATCCACAATCTCGTTTGACATACAAAGCGTCAGGGCTATCGGCTCAAGAGCGCGTCGAATGTCGACCTCGTCTCTGCTGGTCGCCAAGATGTGAACTACGGAAAGCTGTGGGTGTGTGATCAGCATGTAGAGGAAGAACAGGAGCAGTTGCCGCTCTCCAGCTTCATCTACGGCATCGATGATGACGTTTATTCGCTTGAATCGTTTGGCAAGATCTTGCAGAATCTCCATCAGATCTGCCAGAGTACACGCTCCGGAGGCGCGGGCGAATTTGAGCTTTTCTGGAATGTATTGGATTTGCCGACAGAGCTGGTTTATAACGGCAGCTAGAAGCTTTGGACGCTCATCTTGGCTAGACCCGAGTCTACCGTGGTAGCAGTAATGATAAGCAAGGCCCTCCAGATCGGTGTTTTTCTGGGCCACGGTCCGAGCCTTGATGGTTTCGATGAGATAAGATGCGAGCACGGTCTTTCCAGCGCCTGGAATACCATAAATCCAGAGGAGAGACTTGGCGTCAGAGGTCCAGGCCCGCCATTCAGCAGTCCGGAAGGTCCAGTCGCCTGTTCCTGCCTCGTGTAGTAAGAGAGCAGCATTGAGGTTTGAGGACGAGTCCACAGTTGTTTGGAGAAGCCAATCCAAGATACTTTGTCTTTCTGAACCTAGCAAGACATTAGAGATCAGTAGATAATCAACGCAGGCCGGAACCTACTGGATAGAGAATCGTTCAGTTGTTCGACGTTTAGCCGCAACATTTTCATTTCATTTCTGCCATTCGTCAACATCTTGTCTGACGTTGGCCAGATTTGGTAGAGACGTACGCGATGTCTGCGGTAAGAACAAGATTGATGGTCTTTTTGTACGTGGCGAGCTCGGTCAGCATCTTCTGAGCTTGTGATCGTTTTCGTGGCCATGCGAGAGTTGCCCAAGTAGACGCGAGGGTATGGAGCCGAACACCCTTCTTGCTCTCGATTCCGCTTTCATC
This sequence comes from Triangularia verruculosa, assembly GCA_033296885.1. NCBI lineage: Eukaryota > Fungi > Ascomycota > Sordariomycetes > Sordariales > Podosporaceae > Triangularia > Triangularia verruculosa. Next base: position 216,945 of record MU863915.1, on the reverse strand, counting down.
AAGCAGCTTTTCCAACTCCCCCAAGACAACGCGGCACCCAATGGCCGGAGCCTGCAAGGCAATAACGTATTGGCTGATATTTTCGGTTTCGACTAGAATGTTCAGCGAGTCGAACAGGCCTTTGAGGGTCGAGATTTCGATGACCATCTGGCGAAGGTCTGCTGGAACATCTTGAATGGCCCCAATGTATTGTTTGCAGAGCTTCATAACCTGACCAGCCAGCTGGACTACGGCTATGACGCTAGCTGCAAGGGATAGAGGGTCCATCGATCATAATGAAAAGTTTGTCATGATTGTGGTCAGTTCTTAGACCGTGTTGACGAGATCGTGGAAACGTGGTATCGTGTTGCCCTGCTGCGCCACACGAGGCTCTGTTCGGGAAGATGCATGAAAACACTGCCCCGCTCCTCAAGAGGCGGGTCAAACTCGATCGACATTCACATCGTGAGCCCAAGCCATTTGATTGGGAAGACTATGAAAAGAAAAACAGACTGGCTTAGGAAAGCTTGAATTTGGCAAAAAGGAAATGTGGCATTCTCTCCCGCCGGGAATTGAACCCGGGTCTCGAGCGTTGTTGGTTGACAAGCTCACATACTGACCACTATACTACGGAAGATTTACAGATGTTATCACCTGTCGTAGGTTGGCAGAAGGTTTCGGAATAGGGTCTTATATAGGGCGGATAATAACACAATCTTTGGCCGCGGTGAGGATGCCCACGTTCCTTTAGGATCGCGGTATTAGAGCTCTAACGCCATCGCTTACAGTTAGATACCTGCATGTCTGACTTTATCATTAATCTAGGTAGCTTTGAAGAAATGCGGCCCAAGTCTGTCTCTGATCTAAATGCAATGACCTGCCTGGTATCCATCGGATGGATGGTGGCAAGAGTCGACTTGGAGGATCCAGCGAGCTGTTGGGAGTATTTCTCGCAAGGCTTTTGGTTCACCGGTGCCGCGATTGCCAGTGGTCTACTGGGTGAATACGGGCTTCGTAGGCTGACATCTGGAAACTACGCGTAGGTCGTAGCTGTAGTTGGACTGCTGGAGTGGCGTAGATAGCGGGAGTGGGGCTACAAAATTATTAGTGCGCCAGCTGCCAACAGCCGCAAATTTGGCCGATATTTTTATCAGACAACAACCACCAGCTATCAGTGGGCAGTTTTGGTGATCTCGGTGACCTCAGCCATGTCGAATCCCACCATATACATCCTGGGGGCAGGGAACATCGGTAAATATGTCGCGCACTCACTAGCAAAACATGTCCAATGTCCCGTGACCTTGATTTTCCGCCAAGAAGACTCGTACCAAAAGTTCATCGACAACGGCAGCCAAGTCACACAATGGATCAATAGGAAGCGTCAAGACACTAGGGCCGGCTTCGGCGCCGAGTATATCGGACGGTACCAGAGGCTCAATCGCCCAGAACCCATCAGCAACCTGATCGTCTCAACAAAAGGCCAGCAAACCTTGGCGCCGATGAGCGCTCTTGCACCTCGCCTTGACCGCAACTCGACCGTCTTGCTGCTCCAAAACGGGATGGGTGTCCAGGAAGAACTCAATTCTCAGATCATCTCCTTCAGATCCCCAGAGAACCGCCCGTCATACTGGACTGGAATCTGCAGCGCCGGCGTATTCGGCCGAGGCGACCCGACCCAGCCCGTTTGCCCCTTCACTTTCGAAATGGCTGGTGACGGCCCGCTCAAGATCGGCCCCTCTAGCGGCAGCGAGGAGATCGACAAGTCTCATCCTCTCTGTAAAGCCCTCGTTAAAGCCTGCGGCACCCTCAAGACCTATGTACTCGACCATGACAAGATCAAGCTCAGCCAGATGCGCAAACTAGCCATGAACGCGGTTATCAACCCCCTCACAGCCCTGCATAGGTGCCCCAACGGTTCTCTCCGCAGCCTGGAAAGATTCAGAGCTCTTCCTGACCAACCCGTCACGGCCCTCACCGCCGAATACAGGCCGTCGTCACTGGTTGCAGAAATCGGCCCTGTCTTGCGCGCCGCGCTCAATCTGCCCTCAGGAGACGCCAAGCACGACCGAGCTTGGTCAGATCAACAATTACTCAGAGACGCCCTGCGTCTAGCCGACAACACGGCAAAGAATCGGAGCTCAATGTTGCAGGATGTGGAGGCTGGTCGAGAGACCGAGATTGACTACATCAGCGGCTGGATCATCAAGAAGGCGAGGGAATTGGGGCTGAAGTGCCCGCGGGGGACTCAGAACCTATATCATTACATCAAGTACCGCAAATGGGAGAAAGGCGAGGAGTTGATGAGGATAGGTACGAGGATTTGAAAAAAGACCTGGTTGAATATAGCCCGACCATTGCAGAGGAAGTTGAAATATGTAAAGACAAGCATCCCATTTTACGCACTATTCCCAAAGAACTTTGTAATCTTTTGGCTGCCCGCCCCCGCCGGTGCAACCTTGCCCTTTTTCTTCGCCGGACTCCTCCCCGATCTATTGCTCGTCGCACTGATCTTTGGTCTTTCCTTCACAGGTGACTCCCACTTCGCCGACTCCCCACCTTGTACTTTCTTGTGTGGTGGCTCCCCTTCTATCTCCTCTTCATCATCCGCCTCCCTTTTCACTCCCTTCTTTTCCAGCGTAGCCTCGAAATCCACCCCCTTTTCATCTTCCTTTTTGACCTCGTCAAGAGTTTTGACCTCCTTCTCACCACCAGCCCCTTCAACTTCCACCTCCTCCTTCAAGTGCTGCTGCTTCCTATTCTTGCTAGCAGCATTGGCAAAGAAGTTTGCAATATTCCCCTTATTCTCCCTACTCGCCACCGGCACGACAAAAACCGGGTCGTTGTTCCCTACCTTCCCCACCTCCTTACTAACCGGATACACCTCCAGCTCCCCTTCATACGGCCTCAAGATCTGCTGCAGCTCCTTGCTCCATTCGCTCCTCCTCGGATCAAGCCACTTTTGCAGCTCCTCCGACTCTGGGTCGAGAATAACCGGCATGCGGTCGTGCAGAAATTTCAGTTGGGCGTTGCTGGAGGTCGTGATGATGGTGTAACTCCATACTTTATGTGTCTCTTCCCCTTGTCCATCACGGGGAGGGAGCGAGGCACAATCCCACAGCCCCGCCAAAAGAAGTAGTTTCCCGTCTTTTCGCTTGATATAATGCGGGACTTTTTCTTTTCCTTTCTGCAGCCACTCGTAAAAACCCTGCGCAATGACCACGCAGCGCTTCTTGGCCTTCATGCTCGCCCACATGCCGCCCGATTGGGCGAGGGAGTCGTCGCGGCAGTTGATGGTTTTGAGGGTGGAGGGGTAGGAGGGGGAGGATTTTGTCCAGAAGGGGATGAGGCCCCATTTCATTGCTTGGAGTTTTTTTCGTGGTTGCTGTTGTGGCGAGGAGGATGGCTCTTGATCTTGGGCACCGGCGCCGCGCTCCCCGACGTCTGCGCGGTAGACTACGCCGTTGTAGCCTGGGGCAAAGTTGTAGGATTGTCGGGGTGCGCCGTCGCCATCGTCGGCGGGGGCGTCGTCGACTTGGAGGTCGTAGTTGTTTTGGAGGATTTGTCGGACTTGAGAGGGCCGCTGGGGGAGTGGTTAATGAGAGGCTGTTGGAGGGGGGGGAGGGGGTTTGAGGGAGGGAGGGGGCTTACCATGGCCATGGCATATCTTCCGCACATCGTATAGAGGGGGGATTTTCAGTTATCGCTGTCAAACACTTGCAAAATATCGCCCGCTACGTAGGTTGATTGAACAATTGTCGTCCGTTTTGAGTTGTGCAAGGTCGATGCGATGACGTAGATGGGAGACGCGACAAGGCCACCCCGCCCCACCTCTCGACGCGATTTCACGTCGCCAGGTCACGTGGTCACTTTGACTACGACCCCTGAGCCCCTGAGCACCTAGTAAACTCCGGTATAAAATTTATACCTGCCAAAAGAAGAAGAGTCTCGCAGTAGGTAGGTAGGTAAGGTAGTAATCTTTCGTGCCGCCCGTTCATGCCGTTCATGCCGTTGTTCCCCGCTTCTATCTGCCATCTCCGCTTTTTGCATCTCCGCATAGATAACGGACCTGCTCTGAACAAGAATCGCTCTTCGCCACTCAACTCTACCATGACTATCCTCCCTTCCCAACAAGCCGGTGCTGCCAAGTGCGAGACGTGTAACAATCTTGAAATACAGGATGGGCTGGACTACAAAGATGTCTCGTCCGTGTTGATACCGGGCCAAGGCTCTTATCTCCGCTGCCCTTTTTGTCGCTTTTTGTGCGATGCTGCCATCGAGCTTGGCCTCGCCCCCGCAACACCAGCTGTCACCAACGCCAGTGCCAATGGCGCTGCCAACCATGATGACGATGACGACTTTGACATAGATTCCTGGATGGGGTTGCATTGGAACCTTGACACAGGTGGACTTGTGCTGTCAGTTGGCTTAAAACCTATGGAAGTGTTCACTCTTCAAGGTACTCAATGATTTGATTCCGGCTTCATTGTGGTTAAACTGCTTGCTCACAACCGTCACTAGGGCGTGAGCTAAACCCTCGACTACCCCGAAATCTGCCCGACATCAACCTACAACCTGATTCGCCCTCCGCCATAGCCTTCATCCAGAAGCGGCTTGAAGAATGCGAAAGGAGTCATCCAAATTGTAAACAACAAAATATTTCGTATTGTCCGACTCGTCTTCTCTATCTCGGTGACAAGGGAGGCCTTGTTTATCTGCGTGAACGCCCGAGGATATCAGATATGGCGACCGGCTACGCTGCGTTGAGCTACTGCTGGGGCGGCTCCGGTTTCTTGAAAACCACGAGAAGTAATCTCGAGACGCTAAAGTCCGGATTCGAGATCGCTATCCTACCGCAAACTCTTAGGGATGCTGTAGCAATAGCGAGAGGTCTTGCTGTCGACTACCTCTGGATCGACGCCCTGTGCATCATACAAGACGACCCCGAAGACTGGCAAAGGGAGGCTGCCATGATGGCTCAGGTGTACAGCAACGCATACATTACGGTTACCGCATTATCGGCTTCTTCAGTGCAGGACGGCTTTCTCGCTCCGAGAAAGCAACTCCCACGGTTCACCCGAGCCTGGTTCGATGAGAAGAGCGGCACTACGATAACTCTGACTGCCCAGCCAACAATGAACGTTGGTCTTCACGTCTTACAGCGCTCTTCAAGCGCCTACTACAACTTCACTCTCGACCCGGTGCAGGATAGAGGCTGGTGCTTTCAGGAGGAAGCTCTTTCGCGGCGCATTAGCGCGTTTTCCACCGACGAGGTCCAGTGGCTGTGCCGCTCTGGGATGGCGTGTGAATGCCGAGGAGTCGACACGGGGCCAAGCACTAAAGACATGGTCACTGTTGATGATATCCGACGAAATCCGTGGTTGTTTTGGCATGACAGATTGTTGGACTACTCCTACAAGCAATTCACCTTCACTAAGGACCGTTTGCCTGCCATCGCCGGACTGGCAAGGCTACTTCAGAGCTGCACAGGGTCCGATTATGTTGCAGGTATTTGGTTGAAATCCCTCTCACGAAGCTTGGGGTGGGCTACATATTTCAAAAAGACTAACCCATGCCCGGAGACCTACTTGGCGCCATCCTTTTCATGGGCTTCAGTGGCTAGTCCTCTAGATACCCGAGTCAACAGATATCTCACGGTAGAGGGATTGAAGGACCGTATTTCCCTCGTGGATTGGACTTTGAAGCCTAAGGGCCTAGATCCTATGGTATGATAAGTCCCCTGACTATTCCAATGCCGACAACTGATTTCGAGATAGGGGGATATGGATCACGCTACTTTAACGGTCGAAGGATTTCTTCACGAAGCCGTCATCTTCTACGACGGAGCTGTTGGCGATGATGGAGAGACAGGAATCCTGAAAATCACCATCGCAGGCCAAACGACTGAGCTCTGGCCTGATACGTACTTGAAAGTATCAGCGTCTTCCACCGGTCAAGCATCCGTCTACCGCACTCAAGAAGACACATTTTACAACATAGATCAGTGGCAAAAGGCTGTTCCAGCATTAGCCCTGTGCCTCTATGCCCACTCCGAGTGGGAGTTCCAATTCCTCGTTTTGGGGCCCGCATCGGATGACCACGCTGGCAACTATGAAAGAGTAGGCATGGCAGTGTACCCGCGAGCCAATTCCCCGGGATTTGAAAGTGATATGAACGCACGGAAAGGCTGGGAGGAAGTAATAACCGATCCTCTTAAGCGAAGGACGATTACTCTTCAATGAGAAGAGGAGAATCGAAGCACAGATCAAGGGTTCATTGGTCAACGACAGGGGGCGGGAGCGACCACCTTGTCTCGCTTTCGAAGTCAAATTTTTCCTCTGAGCTCTACGGCATCTCCTGTATTCAGCATAGTCCTGACCCTAAGATCTCGACGAAAGACGATAATTCAGTCTTACTTATTAGTAGCATAGTACCTATTCGACACGGTTCACTACATCGAACCTCGGGCTCCTAGTTGGGAATCTTACGGCACGGAGATATGCAACTATAGCCAGTGGAAATCAAGACTACGAGTAACCTTACAAACATAGCGTGCAATAATCTCTGTCCAACCAGATCAAACCTACTTCACAGGAGAGCCACTGCCCCAAGCCTTCTGAAAGACGGTTCTTGCTGATCTGAAACAGAACAGCGCAGATGGGCCAAGGAGGATGCACGCTCAGGACTGGAAGGACATGCTAACCCTCAAGGTTGAAGGAGGATTTGAGAAGTTCCTAATCACAGCGACATCCAACAGTCGGCAGGCCTTTCGTCAATGGCGACTACACTCAAACAATTCAATAGACGGTTCTTTGTCACAGAGACTAGTTAAATTTAGGTAGTCTGGGACCACTATTTCTCTAGGCCGGTGATAGTATTTGTGTGTTGTATCTTCGTCAAGTGGCATCTGCTCTTCGTGTTGCGGATTCCGGGAGATGGACATGTTGGGGCGAAAGTTACGTTCATAGCATCACGGATAGGGAACTGGCTATGGAAACAGCTCCCAGCTTAGAACCATACACGATCTTTACTCTTCACTAACACATCATCCGACAATATAGGTACCTTACAAATAATAAGAGATAGATATATGGTGACTCCTAGCTGTTCACAAACGAGAATCATATAGTGACACGGGAGAAGAACATACCTCCTAATCTCCTGTCAAAAGCGACACGTGTGCACCGCTGTATAAAGTCAGGTACCTACCTAAGACCTGGGCTGGGGGAGTCAAACTCTAACCATTAACCCCTGATCAGTTCACCATTGGAGAGCACCCTCACCCCCCCGTTCAAATCCTTCTGTGGCAGCCGCTCCCAGTTCAAGACCTTGCCACCTCTAGCCAACACGTCCTGTCGCTTCTCATCCCACTGTTCCAAACGGACGTTAACCGGTTTGCCCTCGCTATTCTTGAGCACGACTATTTTCTGAGGAGGGTCAGGCCTTGTGGGCCAGTCAATGCGCTTTGGAAAGTCGTCGAACTTGGCACCAGCCAAGTCACCTGTCCTTCGCTTCTCCCACTCCTGCAGGATGGACTGATATGATGCGACTGGGCAATCCAGCTCTACCTTTGGGTGCTTCCTCCACTCTTGAGGTAGATGGTTGGTATTTTGCTCTATGTGAGGCTTATTCCGAAAGCTCTGGTCTTGCGTGATAATCTCGTAGGTGGTGAATATCAACCCCTTGACGTCGTTCCGCTCCTCGTCATAATGCTCACCCTTGCCGTTTCCTAGGGGCGGGTAGTTGATGCGAGCCGCATAATTGAAGTCAAACAACATAATAGAATCGGTCGACTCGTCAACCACGAGGTTACGTGGGGCGATGTCTTGATGGGCGATGCCATATTGGAGATTCAGCTCGTCGACAACGTTTATAAGTTGTCGCAGCCATTCGAGCTTGAAAACACGCGAGGTATTTTCCTCCAAGTTGCCACCGGGCACATAGGTGGTGGTGAATCCGACAACGCGACCTTCGAGCTCATCAACGACAATCCGATCAAATGGTACAATGTTTGGATGGTTACGGGGGAGACGCATCCACAGGCTCATCTCTTTCCAAGAACCCTGCCCATACTGCCACAGCCAGTAGTACTTGAATACGACCTGTGTAAAGGGGATCAGCGTCATCAACTAGAGATAATCCATACCAAGGTTCCTACCTACTTTTTTAGCAGATGGCCCCTGGCACGGAGGGTACGCGACCAGGTCAACATCAGGACCGAGTCTCTCGAGTTCTTCCAGTTTGTCCCGCTGGATCGTCAAGGTCCCTTCTGGAACAGTCATGTCGCCAAGGAATGGATAGTGGACGCAGCAGGTTGCATCGTTCTTAGGGTCGCTATATCTAGAGATGATTTCGCCGGTATCCGACACGTAGATCCTATATATGTCGCGGGGAAGTTTGCTGCTGTCGATCCGGCTGAGATTCTGAATGGCGAGGTCTTCGCTGTCCTGCTCGCCGTCCATGGTCACCGAAATAACCCGTCTCTGGTCCCAATCGATGACGTGCCAGGTGCTTGGGCCCCCCAAAGGGCAATCGCCGCTCAGACAATAATACTTGGATTCATCAGAGATCATGTTGGCGTGGTGCTTGACAAGTGAGGCATAGGCCGTGATGTAGAGGATTGTACCTGGGTAAGGAGGAGAATGTACTAGGCAATAAGGCAAGTTGGCAAAGGAATGGGCGGGGAACGGGATTTAGCGGCTTTGTGCCAACCAAAGCTACCTACCTGAGGTAGACACCTACGATTGGCTGTTGTTTTTTTGCGTCAATCGACCTGGGCTGTGCAGTGCGCATGCATCTTCAACAACAAATAAATGGAGACTGCAAACCACCAGCAATGGGTGTCACTTATTCGGTAACCACGAGGTTACCTAACATACGTAAGTAGAGTATTCTGAGCTCTATCGAATTGCATCAGTCATCTCTAGACACCTTACTTACAACAGACTTGGTCGTAAATGAACTAAGATTAAATTAGAAAGCTGAGATTGAGTCGCTGAAAAGTAGGGGTTAAGCTTACCTAGATGCTTTGGCTATCGGCTCGGATAGTACTAAACTTAAACGCAGACAAATGATGGTATTCTAAACTCGGATGAAGTATACCTATTCAGTAGGAGCTCACCTACAGTTGATACTAGGAACTACCTATTGGTCATGTCTTTTTGGAGTTTGGACCCCACGAAGTTATATTGATGCATACAGGTTGTTGTACCAAAAGGACATCCTTAGCTCCAGGCTAAGGCAAGGGGTATATCTCTCCACACAGGTATATTGAACTGTTGATATTGACCGAGCAGAAGAAAACCTTCCAAACGAGCGTATATGACATACTGTGTTTATGCCCGTAGAGCATTCCACCCACCTGTCTATCTACCTACCTGCCTATCTTCCTACCTGCAAGCTGTTTGCCAAGTTTCCTGAACACCTGCTCCTTGGCCTGCATGTAACGCCTGAATACCTCTCTGATGATGAATTGCTCTATCCGCTCCCAACTGCCCTAAGCTGCTTCAACGAGCCTTGCCACGATATCTGTGATACCATTTTTCTCCACACTGAGTCATGTGGGACGGCTCACCTAGGTACACACCCACATCATCAGGCCCTCGGTTGGTATTGTTGTCAGGCAAGGTTTCAGTGCCAGCTGCCAGTCTTTGGCGCAGTATCGTGCCGTACTTAGACCTAACGGCCGTGTGTCAATCTGCTGTGCTTCTGCGACATTTTCCCCACGGTATTGGAACAGTCGTATGCGTATGTGCATGCAATGTGACCCTATCAATTGGTGAAAAGTGTTCGAGGACAGCCCTTCCTGGCACAAGCACATCGTCGGGCACCGACCGAAATCGCGCCCGCCATGCTTTGGCCTGTGTTGCATCTCCAAACCTGGCAATTGGTCGCCTTGTCCTCCTGTCTCCCCAAAAGAAGACGGAATCCGCACTTTGGTGCGGGGTCTTGCAGCCACCGGGCACACAATTAGGGTATAAGGTAGCAAAGAAATGGGCACGGGACTCTAGGTAATTGGCCAGGAACCGTGAGCCTTATCGACTTGACACTGGTAACAGAACTATCAGCTGGCAAGACAGGCCGGGCTCGCTAATCGAGTGGATGAGTCTCAACCTTCTACTTACCCCTCCTGAAACACAGAAGCGATATGTTTTTCCCAACTCTGTCCCAGATCGCGGTCCGTATACCTGTTTTGCGTTTCTCATCGCGACACACACACACACACACACTTTGCCCTGTCCTCTACCAAGTTAATTTTATCTTTGACAAGCGACTCTACACCATTCAACCAGCCGCGAGATGTGGCTTCTTGAGCGAGACCGCCAGGGTGGATTCAGGTTAACCAGCAACCTACCGGACAACCAGTTACCCCCTTATGCCATACTGTCACACACTTGGCTCCTTGACAATGAGAAGGAGGTCACATTCCAGGACCTGTCGTCTGGTGCTACAGCCCAGAAGAAGGAGGCAGGCTATGCCAAGATCCAGTTTTGCGCGGATCAAGCGGCTAAGGATGGCCTGAAACATTTCTGGGTCGATACATGCTGCATCAACAAACAGAGCAGCGCCGATCTCCAGGAAGCGATAACGTCCATGTTTACGTGGTACCGCACCTCAGCTCGATGCTATGTGTACCTCGCAGACGTCTCGTTTGTTCCTGGCAACCAAGAAGCTGGCGATTCCGACCCACGACCGTGGGAAATAGCATTACGCCGCAGCAGATGGTTCAGGAGAGGCTGGACGCTTCAAGAGCTGCTTGCGCCGCCATCCGTCGAGTTCTTTTCATGCGAGGGCATTCGACTTGGGGACAAGACAACGCTGGAAAAGTGCCTCCATGAAGTCACTGGCATCCCCTACCAGGCTCTACGTGGAGAGAGTCTCACTGACTTCAGCGTTGCCGAAAGACTTTCATGGGCTGAAAACAGGGAGACCACACGGAAGGAAGACCAGGCATATTGTCTACTGGGTATCTTCAACGTCTTTATGCCACTCATGTACGGAGAAGGGGACTATGCGTTCACACGATTACGAGGGAAGATAGATAAAAGGTACGCCAAGACTGCAGCAATGGACGAAACGCTTGCCACTGTTCCTTTCGCCTCCGAGGCAGCCTTCAACTCGTTTAATAACCAACATGAGCCAACATGCCTCCCCAATACACGATCTGGGCTTCTCCAGGAGATCGAACAATGGGTGGACAGCGATGATGACAAATGCATCTATTGGCTTAGTGGAATAGCAGGCACGGGAAAGTCAACTGTTGCTCGCACGGTTGCCCGAACTTGCCACAAGAAGGGAATTTTGGGGGCAAGCTTTTTCTTCTCCAAAGGGGGTGGTGATCTCAGTAACGCCACCAAGTTTATCACCACCCTGGCGCTGCAGTTGGCGACCAGGTTGCCGTCCACCAAACGACATATTTACGAGGCCATCATGCGGCAAAAAAGCATAGCCGAACACTCTTTCCGGGATCAGTGGGATCAGCTCATCATTGGTCCGCTCTCCAAACTACATAAACAGTCGTGCCCGTCGGCCATCGTGCTCGTAGCAGATGCCTTGGACGAGTGCGAGAGCGAGAGAGACATTCGCGTGCTCCTAAGGGTTTTTGCTACTGCTCGTTCCCTCAGCAAGTTTCGATTGCGGATCTTCCTCACCAGTAGACCAGAGATTGCCATCCGGCATAGTCTTGGAAAGATCCCAGATGCAGAGCGCGAAATATTTGTCCTTCACGAGATTTCGACCGACATAGTCAACCGAGATCTTAGCTTGTACTTCGAAAGTCATTTCGAAGCTATCCGAGAGGAACGTGACCTTGACAAAGACTGGCCCGGCAAGCACATCATAGCTCGTCTCGTCGAGATTTCCTGCGGTCTGTTCATCTGGGCCTCAACAGCTTGTCGTTTCATTCGCGAGGGCAGACGGCTTACTGCGAGAAGAGTGACTCTGCTGATCAACGGCCATCGCTCTGGTGCAGGCCCCGAGAAACAATTAGACCAGATATACACAGCAGTGATTCGAGACTCGGTTAGTCAGGACTACAACAAGCAGGAGAAACAAGAAGTGTACGACATCCTAAGGGAAGTACTCGGGAGCATTGTTGTTCTTTCTTCCCCTCTTTCCATGGTGGCGCTATCAAACCTGCTTAATATGCCTCTCAGTGATATCAAAGAGACACTGGCCGACCTTCATACGATATTCCAGATACCCAGCCAACCATCCCGGCCCATACGTCTTCACCATCCCACATTTCGTGATTTCCTGCTCGACAAAAGCCGGTGCAGCGAGTTGGAATTTTCTGTCCATGAACGAGAGGCCCATCAAGGGCTTGCCAAAGGCTGTCTGCGGATTATGTCAAGGGGCCTGAAAAGGGACATCTGTGGCCTTGGCTCGCCTGGTACACAGTTGAAGGATATTGCGCCCCGGAGGATTGAGGAACGTATTCCCGACGAACTACAATATGCGTGCCTTTACTGGGTTCAACACTATCAGCAGAGCGGGCTAGTACTGTCTGATGACGATGAAGTCCATGCTTTCTTTCAGAAGCATTTTCTTCATTGGGTGGAGGCCATTTGTCTTATGGGAAAGAGCTCGGAAATGGGTGCCATAATACGGCTATATAATTCTATTCTCGAGGTACGTTATATTCTCCTAGTTGCCTAGGTACCTACTTCTAACCACTTCAGGTGGTGGTAAGGTCTATTCATGGAGCACCATATGCTAAGAAAGGGGGACATAGCCTTCTATGAACCAGCGCCAGTTGCCTTTCGTGAAAGACGCAAGGCGGCTTCTATTCGCATTCCAAAACGTCATCAAGCATGCGCCACTTCAAATCTACTGCGCAGCTCTTACCTTCGTCCGGCCCACCAATAGACTCAAGGACCATTTCAGAAGCCAAATTCATCCATCGATCAAAAAAGTCTGCGTGACTCCGGCCGATACTCCCAGAGTCAAAGACGAGTTTAACTTTGTCAATGATCTCGCATTCACCCCAGATGGGAAGCAGATAGCTTCAGGCTCCAACACAGAGATAGCAAGACTGTGGAATGTTGCGTCCGGGGCTGCGCTTTGGAAGTTCGAGGGACCGACCGACAAGGTCAGCTCTGTTGCTATCTCTCCGGATGGCACTCTGATCGCCGCGGGATCAGATGATTTCACAGTCATGGTTTGGGACTTGAAGACCAGGGCACTTCGTTATTCTCTGAAGGCTCATTCCCGCTGGGTCAACTCTGTGGCCTTTTCCCCAAATGGCAAGGTGCTTGCCTCCGGGTCTATGGACGAGACCGTCGCATTGTGGGACGTCGCTACGGGAGCTGAACTCGAGAGGGTCAACAATCAGTCCAGCTGTGTCAATACGGCTGCTTTTTCCCCGGACGGGTCACTGATTGCAACGGGATCGGTTGACCAGATGATACGACTCTGGAGTGTCTCGAATGACTTGGAAGAGCTGCGCATGATACTCGATGGTCATTTGGGGTGTGTCAACTCCGTTAGGTTCTCGCCAGACGGGAGGCGTTTGGTATCTGGGTCTGATGACATGACAATCAAAGTATGGGACACGGCTGCCGGAACAGAGCTGATTTCGATGAACGGACATACAAAGAAAGTCACGGCTGCGACATATTCATTGGATTCTAGGCTGATTGTTTCTGGCTCTGAGGATATGACAGTCCGCGTTTGGGATGCGATCACTGGCACATCGGTGCACATACTCACCGGCCACAGAAGTGGTGTCAACGCGGTTGTATTTTCACCTACCGGGAACCTCCTTGCATCTGGCTCTTTCAATGATGATGTCTTACTCTGGGACGCGAAGGACTTTTCCTTACATGGGGAACTTGAGGACTTCGATTCAGTGCTCGATATCAACTCTGGGTCTCTGGGAGGGATGCCTGATGACAATAACTGTTTCACGTCCAACGCCACCATCGCGAGCAACGATAAAAAGGGACATTCCACCCCTGTTACATTCGTTGGCTTTTCACCACAGGGTCATTTCATCGCCACTGGCTCCCAAGACGGTATTCTCAAGCTCTGGGACAGTAACGGGGACAACAGGCTTGTGCTCAGTGGACACTCGTCCCGCATCAATGATGTGGTATTTTCGCCGGGCAGTAGCCTCATTGCATCTGCCTCGGCTGATATGAGCCTCAGGGTATGGGACATGGAAGATGGATCAAATCTTCATACTCTGTCAGGACACTTGGGTAATGTTTTGCATGTGGTCTTCTCGCCGGACGGCAAGCACCTGGCTTCATGCTCGGCCGATGCGACGGCTAGGCTCTGGAATCCAGAAACTGGAGCCAGTCTTGCTGTCCTGAACGGACATGACGGTGAGGTGACAGATACTGTTTTCTCTGCCGACGGTCGGTACCTTTCGACATGTTCAACCGACGCCACGATCATCATCTGGGACGTTGAGACGCATACACGTTGCATAACACTCACTGGTCACACCGCCGGTGTGAACTCGATTCGGTTTTCATACCAGAATTGTGACCTGCTAGTGTCTTCCTCGGAGGATGCCACAGTCCGCATATGGAACTGGCGGGAAGGGACTAGTGTCGACATCGCCAAGGCTGGAGTTGCAACAACATCGGCCTCTTTCTCGCCCGACGATGTCTTTGTATCATTTGCCTCGGAGAATGGAGTGGTTGAACTTTGGGACCGACAGACCCAATTATTGACGGGCTCGTTTGCGACAGGTGTCGGGATTCGCAGGGTATCGTTTTCTAATGATGGTAGATACATTCAGACTGATAGGGGAACATTGGACAGGCTTTCTTTTCCTACCACACACTCACCTACCCCACACTCATTTCTTCCGTTAACATGCCCAAGCGCAAGCCACACTCTCTTTGTGGCGCAAGACTGGGTGAAGCACAATCTGGAAAACTTTGTTTGGCTTCCCGAGGACTACCACGCCACTACAGTGGCTGCTTACGGGGGCACTATTGTGATGGGACATTCCTCTGGAGCACTTTCGGTTATATCTGCGGAACGGTCATAGCATTCTAGTTTAAACTTTTTATTTTTAGCATCCATGTATACCTATGCAGCAAGGGCACATCTATAGTTATCTTACATTCAGGGGGCTTAAACCAAAAGAGATTCATAAGACACTAACGTTTGATCTTGAATCATAAGATGCCTTTAACACACCGATTACTTTTCTTCCAGAAACTGAGATCAAGCTCAGATTACCTTATATTAGGTACCTGTTTTGAAATGTCTGGGTTCACCGTCACCATTGCAGTCCTCGGGGGTAGGTTGGGACTGTCAGGGGTCTCAGGGGCATTGCACGTAACTGTGATGGCACTGGCGGAGTGCCGCCACCATATATATACCACTGGAGCGAGCAATGCTTGCAGCATTGCTCACTTGTAGCTTTTTTGCAACACAGTGGGTTCGGAGCAGTGGTCCTGCTCGCCGTGACAGTAACCGTTAGAGACTTAACACAACGGCCACGTTGACTCCGGCCTACTTAAACAATAGATAGGTAGGTAGACTGATATGATCAGTTGGATGGAGCCAGGGGCCTGACTGGATCAGAGTAGGTGAAAGAGGCCGAGCCGTATCTAGTAGACTGAAAGGGAGGTCACAGGTGGGATCTGGATATGTTTCTCGGTAGGCAGGTAGGGAGTCGCCCGGTTAGATGGAGAGGGCCAAGGATTCATAGATACGGTATCTCACTGCTAACAAGCTGCTTGTACCTCTTGCTGTAATACTCTTATAATTATGGTCTTTTATTTACAGATACATATCCATTGATGTTATGTAAGTATAGGTGGGTACCTGAGGTTCGAAGATAGCAAAGGTCTTAAAAAGAAAGGAAATGTTCTCAACAAGATGTAAGATGCGTTTGAATTGATTTTGGGAACCCTGCAAACGCAGGAGGTAAGTAAGAATTATACGATGCCTCTTAAACGACCTTGAAAGATAGCACGAAGAGCAAGGTACCTTACCTACCTATCCAAGATACCAGATAATAAGAACCCTTTAATGATAGTTTACAGGTTGTCACGATGGAGTGGTTCAAATAAGCCAAGGCCAACATCGTATTCCAGTCTACCAAAGTAATCTTGAGATGAAGAAGAAAGAAGAAAGTTCCTAACCGTAGGCCTACAGGACTGCAATATAGGGACCCCTGCAATATATGTGAGGTGTAAGCTTGCCCCAAGTGCCCCACTTGCCGTTTACGTGTCGCTGCTCTCTTCCCATTGGCAGCAGCCTCACTTCTTACCCCGCATCCAGTCCTTCACTGCCAAGCTGTGACACAGGTGAGTTTGGAACCCACGCAGTTACCTTGAAGCATAGGTACGTACCTATATTAGACTGTCAATAGATATCAACTGAACAAACGAAATGGTTTAAAAGAGCGTACAGGACCATATTGATATCCCAGAGCATTCTATCTACCCATGAAACCTGTACGCCAAGCTCTCTACCGTAAGTGGGCACCCTCCTCCGCAAGAGGTCTTCCTGCTGAAGTCTTTTTCTAAGTCCCTTGAAGTCCCATATCGTCGACCTTCCTTATCCCGATCTCAAACGCGAAGTGTTTGTTACAGTACCTTCCTCCTGACCCTCAAACTCCCTTTGCCAAACATATAATCTTCTTCTTGATCTCGTGTGTCCGAAGACGAAGCTTCGCACCAATCCTTTTAAAGTTTAATATCTTTAACTTGTTAAGTACCGGTAAGGTGCCGGGATTTGAGCTTTCAAGTGGGTCTTCCATGGCCGTTCGCAAAGGTGTCGCATTTGTCTTTTCTCCCCAACCTCCGTGGGCCATCAAAGGTTCACTGAGGACGGTAGCGACTGATAATAGATGTTGGTCACCGAATCTCCCTGCGACGAGAGAGACCCCAATGGGCATGCCATTGGCCCCCACGAATGCAGGCACTGTGACGAGAGGCATATGGAGTCCCTGAAGGACGTGTGTTAGTAGGCAAGTGCAAAGGTACAGTACTCACTTACAAGGTAGCATTTGGGGAGGTATTGAAGCTCTTACAGTCCAAAGTGTATTGAATGCGGCGCTGCCCATATCGTCAAGGCCGAGCGGTGCCTCATCTACCGCACTCGGGGTGAGAATAACCGAGTAACTAGCTGCTATCCTGTCAGCAATGGCCCGCATATCTGCAAATGCGTCAAGCGCCTGCACTTGTTCGCGTTGGGTTAACCCCGATGGGTTCTCAACGAGGCTGCAGATCTGAGCAGCCAACTGCGTTTTGTCCATTCGATATTCCTTCAGAAATGTTACTTTCGCCTCGCCCTCCATTATGACCTTCTGCTTGCGCCTGACAGCCTCCTCATTTCCAAATTCGTCTGGAAAGAACACCTCTTCAACCCTGACTCCAGTCTCCACGAGAATGCTGATTGCTTTATCGATTGCCGCCACAGTACCTGGCCCTGCACGATGCCACATAGGGCTCCTGACCAGGGCCACCGAGATGCTGGCAAGAGATGGTGTCTCCTTGGGAGCCTCGTCGTCACAAATCCCAAGCACATTGGCGACTAGTTGAAGGTCCTCTATGCTACGGGCCATGAAGCCGATTGTGTCGAAGGTGGGAGAAACCGTTTTTAGGCCTTCTGTAGAGACTGCATTGTGGGTCGGCTTCATGGCAAAGACTCCGGTGAACGATGCAGGTCGGATCAAGCTTCCGCCAGTTTGAGCTCCAAGGGTGAGAGGGACTTGATAGTCAGCTACCGCCGCAGCAGAACCGCAAGACGACCCACCGGGTGTTCGATTTGGGTCATGGGGGTTTGTAGTCTCGGGTCCGGAATTTGTCACACTGAACTGGGTTGTTGTGGTCTTGCCCATTATCAGAGCTCCGGCCGCTCGTAGAATTGCAACGATCGAGGAATCAAAACCTGGTTGATGGTTCTTGTACAACGGTGAGCCAAACTCGGTGGGCATGTCTTTGGTACTGATCACGTCCTTGATCCCCACCGGGATGCCATGCAATGGCCCTCGCTTGTCATCGGGTATTTTGTCGAGGGCCTTTGCTTGCGCCAGTACGGCCTCGGGATCTGGGAAAACCGTCTGGTTAGCAAGGTACATAGCAAAAAGGGACCATCCATGTGTTACTGAGGTGTGTCCAAGCTTTCACAATGTCATCATGCTCTTTGATACGGGCCAGCAAGGCGCTTGCGTACTCCTCCACCGTGATGTTGTTGTTTGTCAGCAAGACAATGACTTCGCTAGCACTCAAAAGATGGAGCGCATTCGCTGCGTACATGCTAGCCGTGGATTCGACACTGTGATGGTGGTTTTGAGCTGACTTGCCCTGGAGATGCGAGCGAATTGGGGTCTTCCGAAACAATATCTTCCAGTGCAGCCCCCGCTTCTGTGTAACATAGAGATTGTGAGTTGGATTTAGCTGCGATCGTCGGGCTCAGCTGCCGAGGCTTGTCTTTAAAGGTTCATTTCTTTCTCGAGGGATAGGTACTAAGGTGAGGGAGACAAAGTACCTCCCTAGATATCTGGAATGGTATCCGCTTTAGGGTTGGTGAGTCAGGGGACTACCCTAGGTAGGCTTCGGGGGAGGCTTCGGGGGCTTGCTAGGGCATACGGGACTCCGTTGGTTTAAATGGGGGATTCCGGTCAACTGGATGGGTACCTACCTATTTAGACCTCTGGGCGATGGATTTCTCTTCCTCTATTTTCCTCTCTTCTT
Source organism: Triangularia verruculosa (assembly GCA_033296885.1). Taxonomy (NCBI): domain Eukaryota; kingdom Fungi; phylum Ascomycota; class Sordariomycetes; order Sordariales; family Podosporaceae; genus Triangularia; species Triangularia verruculosa. Next base: position 198,301 of record MU863915.1, on the reverse strand, counting down.
CATCTGACAATTCAATTCACTTATTGAGTCCTACACCTGCCTTCAGTGGTAAGCCCGTATCAGTAGGTACCTAGGTAATCAATGCAACAATTGATCAACATATTGTTGCATGACTTCGCACTGTGAGTTGATTTTGATATACAACCCTCCAGGATCACAAACGTTAGTTGGTTACCTGCCAAGGCCACCCAACAAGGGGGGGAGGCTCCCAATAAAACCAGGCTTGAAAGCCGGAAATTGGCCAGTATTTTATGAGGCTAGCCGAGGCTAGGTGTCGTTACTTATTAGAGGGATAATGGCCTAAGCGTTAAAGGCGGTGGAAATACTTCGCGAAGTATATCCTCATAGAAATTACTAGCAGAGTGACTGCGCGTGACACTGTCGTAAGTGGCTCTCACCCCCTTGCTATCGCCCTGGTTGACGCCCCGGAAAGTCACGAAAAATAACGTTTGTGACCCTGGAGCATTGTACCTACCTCATTTTAAAACTAGTTCAGCCTCATGAACAGGCTCGCGACGTCAGGTCTCTGTTAGATCGCTGGCAACTCGGACCACCTTTGAAGGCCCGCACAGGCCACCCAGCCCACAGGCCTACCATCAATTCAATCAATTAATTAGCCAATCAGACTGCAGGAATTACTCCGGCGCGCACGCATCTACACCCATTCAATTGCGACTCGGTCGCACCTCGAGCTATTTAAATGCATGCAAGCCTAATAGTAATATCTAGTAGTAGAAAAGGTTTCTATGCATACCACCTTTGAAATAGTTATGTGGTTGTGTCGTGGTTTAATTTCTAATTATATGTTGTGGTAGTGGACTTCGAGGTTGAAGTGCAAAAAATTAGAGGCGTTGCCCAATTAAGTGTAGTGGTTAAAAATAGCCTTGGCCTAATTGGGTGGGTAGTTAGGTGACCTGGCTTATATACTTTGTAGGAAGGTGGTCCGAGTTGCCAGCGATACAGGTACGAAACACCCGACGTCACGGTCTCACTCGCATCGGAAGTGTTCCTTCCTAACCCTTAAACTTTCCCCTGAAACGGCCCATCTTATGCGCGACAGGAGAGTTATATATGGGGAAAGAACTGTCATTTTGATCTCTCAGAAGCATCTACGGCAGCCAACACACTTCACCCTAGACACTTGCATCACCATCCACATTGAAATCCTATATAAGTGCTAATAGATGTAGATAGGTATTGAGCGGCCTGTCAATTAAAATGTTGCCCTGCGCGCAGTGATGGAAAGACGGGGTGGTCAATTGCAGGTGATTCAATTGTTAATTTCTCTTCTTTAAATTCTATCACAGCCTAGACCGGTCAGGGGGGCCGGGGGGGGGGCGGGCGGCAAGGCTAGGGACAGGGTGGGCAGTGAGACGAGATGAGTGGGATGGGAATCCGACTCGGCCCGTCTCCCGGATTCCGGGCCTCCGCTCATCTCTCCTTGGAGCCGGTTCGTCTTAGTATTACGGTCTTAGTGGGAAGGTGTGAGATCAGATACGTCTCATCCCACTGCCCACCCTGGCCAGAGATGGGGGGGGCGGGGGGCGCAGTGATACGAGATGAGTGAGATTGGGGGTCTGGCTCCGCTCGTCTTCCGGATTCCGGGCCTCCGCTCATCTTATGCTGGAGCCGGCTTGGCTTAGTATCATGGTCTTAGTGGGACGGCCGAAAGGGCCGGCCGGCCCTGGGCGCCAGATATCGGTACCGGGGACCGGGAATCCCGAACTTCCGGTCAATATACCTATATAATTGCTTGCATTGCCTTGCAGACAAAGAGGAGACGGTGGGATTGGCCAGAACTCCCCTGCAATCTCCGGAGGCAACTCCGACTTTCGCGAGATTAGGTATACGGTAGTAGCGTGATTGTAAATGAAATGACTTTGGGCCATATGTGACCCCCACCCAGTGATTGGGGCTGCTGGGGGGGGGGGGGGGGTACGCCGATTAAGTCCTCCCCTAGCAAATGTGCCAAAGGCCCTGTAAACCTGGAACGCGTGCAACATCCTATTTCAACCTAGACTTGACTGGAAGCATTGAAGTCAAAGGCTGTAGATCAAGTACACTAATTCTCAAATTGAAACCTCACAGGTCTTGAAAGTCTTGGTTGAATCTCCGCCCGGGGCGTTGCCGGCCGGAGATCTGTTTGATCAACAGACCTTGCAGGGTGCCCAGGCACTTCTCTTGACGACCGCAGCAAAGTTCCCTGCCACCAGATTCTCTGTGAAAAGGCATGAGTACAAATTTTATGCACCTTCGTTTCATCACGGCACGAAGTTCATGCCTGCTAATATTCAAGCCTTGTACACTCTAATCCCTGAAAGTTCGTGTAAGTGGGGCAGTCTTTCGAAAACTTTATACTTTACCTTAACAATTACTAATTTTTACGCGGAAAAAAGGGGGTTATAAGATTCGAGATCCTTAATCCATCTATATCCTCTATTTTTACGCTTTATTATAGCTATTTTGTGGCAAAAACTGTGGCCGTTTGAAAATGCTGGTCCGAGCGCCCGCACTAACAAACTTTCAAGCATTGGACTGTAAGCCTTGGCAGTGGTTCACCTGGTAGCTTGTGCGGTTGAAAAGATGACACAGGCTTGGCTTCACGAATAGTAAGCATATCACGGCGGGCAGGACCACTGCACCAAACCCACTGTGTTGGACAAAAGCTATAAGTAAGCAATGCTTGCCGGCATTGCTCGCTCCAGCGGTATATATATGGTGGTGGCACTCCGCCAATGCCATCACAAAGCACAGGTTTCTGAGTGCATGTGTTCTGTAGACGTTTGCCCTTCTTAGAGTACAACACACCCTTTTAACACCGCCATCTATACCTTACTTGAAGGTTGATACGTGATAGTCTAAGATATGGTCAAACGTAGTGGTAAAAGTGATGAATTGAGGAAGGAGCTATTAAACAGGTGCTTTAATGAAATAAATGCTTGAAGTGTGGGTGGCCTGATGAGAGATAAGGAAGTGAATGACCTCCCCCAACACTTTAGGTATCAAAGGTCTTCCTTCTTTATAAACTTTGTTCTTCTTTAAGCATTGGAAAACGTCTTCGTGGTCCTTTCACTCTATATGGTACGGTAGGCACTGAAATAAGTCAAGGCAAGCCGAAGTTAATTTCATCCCGGCCGACAGCAACACGGCCTCCGCTTAGCTAAAAGTTATCGCGATTTATTGTGTTTGAAACCCACCTCAGGCAGTTATCTTGAAGTATATATTGAACTGTTGATACCTACCTTATTGACTGAACAAAAGAAAAGGTTCAAAAGGAGCGCACGGGACCGTATTTATATCCCACCAGTGCATCCCATCCACTCATCAGATCCATATGTCAAATTCTCTGAGCACCATACTCCTTGGCCTTGTCACGGCGAGCAGGACCACTGCGCCAAACCCACTGTGATTGCTATCAAAAGCTAGGTATATGGTGATGGTCAGCGCCATCACAGGCCTACAGATAATCCCTTTATACCACCTCAGTGAACTGCTCCATCGAGCCTTGCTGTGATCCGATATCTTGAATGCTTTCCTGCTCCACACGATTTATCCTATCCCATTGGTTTGCAAGCCTTCCGGTGGTTTTTCCGTTCCGGTTAGGTCGCCTGGGAGCCGATGTCAGGCTGTCCCGGCCCGGGTCCGGCCTATCTCCGGCCGGCAATTATGCCAACCGGTGCACATATATAACCTTAACCCTGACAGGCTTGCAAGCCTTGAGCCAAGCCAATAAGCGGTCTTGAATTAGCTCAGGCAACAATACAGTGGGCTTATCTTGGCTTGGATGCCCATCGTAGGTATAAGACGAAGCAAGCATGTCTCATTTCATTGCCCGCCCTGTCACTATATTTCAATACTTTGGCTTAAACCATACATCTGGACGTCGGTGACTACGAGGTACCCAAAGACCCCTAACTCAGAACCAAGCGTTCGACACCATTCACCATGGTACATCCGCAGCCCTCCCTTCCTGTCCTCATAGTTGGAGCTGGTCTTGTAGGTCTTGCACTTGCACAGGCACTGAAGAAAGTGGGTGTTCCATTTCGCATTTTTGAGCGCGACGTTCGTCTGCACGCAAGAGCCTCTGGATGGGGTATATCTGTGTCCCCAGAGGCCCTTCAACGCTGCCTGCCGGAAGATCTGGTTAAGCAGATATATGAGATAAAGGTTGATCCTCAACAAAAAGCAACAAGTATGTGTTGCCTGACAATGGTCTTACCCTATCTGATTAGGTACCCTACATCTAAACTAATACCGTGGCGTCTTTTAGCCGAGGGAAGCGGGTTTTTCAACCTTGAGTCAGGAGAAGAAGAATTCAAAATTCCTTCTAGCTTTCGGCTTCGTGTTGACCGAGGCCTTCTAAGAACCCTTCTCGCTACCGGGATCGATGTCGAGTGGGACAAGACAGTGACCGGCTTCAGGGTTGTCCATAAAACTATATTCGTGTCCTTTCAACTTTCTGACGGGAAACTTGAAGAGGTTCAAGGATCAGTACTCACAGGAGCAGACGGCACTGGTAGCAAGATCAGAAAACAGCTTTTGGGCCTCGGAGGGGATCACGATGGTCGGAAAAACCTAGTACCTAGACCAGTCCACCACTTGATGACAACTGTACACCTGACGGAAGACCAGTTCAGCCGCCTTTACCATCCTGTCCTGTTTCAAGGCAGCCATCCTGTCCTGTTTCAAGGCAGCCACCCTGGCACCGGGTACTACATGTTCTACTCCACTTTGAGCTCCCCGAACGTCAATAGCAGTTCTGGAACGAATAACCCCTACTACGAGGCACAGTTGGAGGTCAGTTGGATCTCGAAGGATCCCGACGACATGGTTCCATGTCCCGATACCGAGAGAGTCCCCCGAATCAAGTCTATGGCAGCGGAAGGGACTGGCTTCTACGAAAATCTCCGGGACATCATCAACAAAATTCCCGATGATGCCCACGGTTCAAGCGTTGTCTTGCAAGACTGGCCTACCGAGGCCTGGGATGGGTTTGGAGGTAGAGTGACTTTGCTTGGAGATGCGGCACACCCAATGACGATGTGTAAGTATCCAACGCAGGTATTGATGTATTTCAGATATTACATCAAGCTGACACGCACCATTTTCTTTTGATAGATAGAGGCGAAGCAGCCAACCAGGGCTTCAGGGATGCTAGTCTTCTATCTGAACAGTTGAAGCTATGGCATTGTGGACAGAAAGACCAGGAGACTGCAGTGGCCGACTATGAAGCAGAAATGATTCCAAGGGGAAAGCAAAGCGTACTCGATAGTCGCCAGGCCTGCTTCGATGCCCATGATCTTTCTTACTTGAAATTGCATCCTGATAGCCCACTGAGGAGAAGATCATGCGAAGGGGAACTGGGATATTAAAGGGCTTGATTGAAGGAGCAGTAGGTACAGGTATTGGGATCAAGCGTTCAAACATTCTTTTTGTTTAAGGTACATCAAAAGCACCATAGGATATTATCGTGCTCTCATGGCGGCTGGCGATATAACGGCAGTATCTTAACAGACTTCATAGCTTTCTTAAAACACATTCTATTTTGTACGAATCCAGTCCTCCCGCCACCCAAACGAACTATTCCAACGCAAATTGTACCTAACGTACATTATCAGTAAGTCGTGCATATCAGTGGGTCGCGCACTCTCTACCACCCTACTACAATTACCCTCAATTATAACACACCAACATTAGGAACTAACTACAATTACATCAGAAACAGCTGAATCAGATGATTCTGCAGCCTTCTGGCAAGTGCGTGCATTATGGCCAGGCTTGCCACACACACCACAGTACCGAACCTTTGTATGAGCCCCCCCTGCACTACTACTATCCGGCTGCGTTTCTTACACTCCCTCTCCACCCACGGCCTTCTTATCTAATAGATCGTGTGCATCCTGTATAGTAAGTGATCCTCCGAGCCGCACACGTGTTTTTTTAGCTCTCCGGCGCTTGCTTAGTGCCTCGTTAGCCTTACGGAGTAAAGTGTTCTCTGTACGAAGGAGAGCTACCTAGTGTATTACAGCTATTATATTCTTAGTAAGCTGGTCCACAGCAGCTAACATTAAAGTTAGGGAGCTATTTTGATGGTTGGTAATGCGAGTTTTAATAAGCGTTAACTGTAAGTTAGTTTCTCGGGGGTTATATAGTATCTAGAAGACCTAAGGTTATATAGTACCGGGCCGTAAGTTTAGAGGTATTAGTATACGAAGCTTTATATCCAGCTTAGAAAGCACCCTCTTTGGATTGTATAGTATAAGGCTAGTACCCGCAAAGCCACCCTGTATATTCTTCTCCGTTATAGAGGCGAAGAAGGCCTTGCGGAAGGTATAGAGGAACTTGAATTTGCTTACGTGGTTAATATATATGTGCATTAAGTCCTCGATTTAGCGGCCGTATACCTACTTTAATGGCCTAAAGTAGCCGACATTGAGTGGCTGGAGGTAGTGCGAAAAATGTAGAGGTATGTAGAGCGTAATAATATTATTCTGTTGGTAGTAGCGCTTAAATTCGGTCGAGTGGTAGCTTTCGTAGCCGTTGAGGATTAATAACCGGTATTTACCCTTTATACGGAACGCTATATAATAATCGAAGTGTTTAATTTAATTTAGGCCTATTATATTAATAGTTCAGTTATTTTCAGTAGTTGCAATGCGCTAGGTAAACGGTAAGTTATATTCGGTATATTAGTTGGTAAGGTGGTACTACGCGGCCAAAATAATAAACGGAGGGATGGCTTAGCCGAGGGTATTGACTCCCTGGATCACCGTTGCCTATTCGCGGTTATTAGGTTGGGCTAGTTTCGCCTTGTTAAGGCCGTCTGAGGTCGTAACTACTATGCCCGCGAAGATAATACCCATTATAAACCCAGTCTCGTCGAAGTTATAGACATCGTTATCTACAATACCGTACTTGGCTTTGGTGTTCTGTATAAGCGCGAACTACTCGTTAATAATCTTTGGATCCTTGTATTTGGCCCTTTAGTAGTTGTATTTACGCGTAAAGCGCGTACGGAGCTCTGGCTAGCGTTTAATAAATCGATATACCCAGAGTTTACCGATAGGGGGCGTATCACGTACGTGTAGCAGTTGGTTAGCTATATCTTCTACACTACGTAATTTAGGTGGAAAAGCTCGCGCATATAGCTCAATAATGTATTGGATAATAGCCTCCTCTTCTGATTGAGTGAGCTTCTTTGTACCGGGTGTAGTATCGCGTTGTGTAGGCCGGCCAGCGCGTCGGTCGTGGAGGGTTGATGGTGGTATATTATAGAGCTTAGCTGCGGCTCTGAGGTTTAATTTTTCGTTTTTTTGGAGAGCTTTAAGGGCTAAGATTACCTTCGCTTCCTTTAAAGTAGAAGGCATATTGGATTGTAGAAAAATTCGATGTAAAGTGCAAAGAGGACGCGTCGCGCTAGGGAGTGCGCGACCCACTGATATGCACGACCCACTGATAATGTACGTTACATAACCTATATAATGTCAACCACTTCATTCCTTATCGTGTATTCTCACAACTTTTCGCCGCAACTTTCTCTGCTAGTATTTAGTCAAGAAACCTAGCGCCTTGTGCCCCTAATTTCATGCAATCTGGTTCTAACAAGATGTTGAAAACGGGCTCGCAAAGTATGCGCAACCTCAGTAGATGTTGAGTTTGGAACCCACGCAGTTATCTTGAAGCATGTATTGAACTGATGATATTGACTGAATAAAAGGAAAAGAGCAAGGAAAGGTTCAAACGAGCGTACATAACTGTATTTATATCCCACCAGAGCATTCCATCCACCTATTTGATCCACAGCCAAGAATACCACCCTGGGATCTGCTCCACCGAGCCTTTGCCGTGATATCGTGAATGCCATCCTGCTCCACAGTAGAAAAGTCCTATCACGAGTTGAAAGTTTTGATAATGTGCACACCGTCCATAGAAACAAAAGCTTATTTCAAAATTCTGTTTCTCTCAGATGACACCTCTGAGGCCTTACCCATGATCTGTGTCATATCTGCGCAAAGGGCGCACCGTATTATTGCCCGCAAAAGTGAAACAATGGTCGAGGATCATATCAATAAAGCGAAAAAGCCTCCCTCCGAGCCTGATGCGGCAGGGACCGGCGAAGTGGAGTCTGACCGTCGATCTTTCGGCGGAATAGGGGAAAGGCGGCCCGGCCAATCTAGGGACGGGAAGCACCAGATCATGGGAGGATCAAGTTCTGAAACCGATCATTTATGCGAGTTGATCATTGGAAATACCTGCATTGTTGGTGGTGACTACTATGTACATGTTTCCCCCTTCACTTGTCCCTTTACCGCGGCTTAGCACGAGAAGACCTTGGGTCCCGGGATGGTGTAAGACTGGAAGTTGTTATAGATCTACCAGTTCACTGTTAGTGCCATCGAATATTTTCTTGGTGTGATGGGTTAAGCTTACGTTGGCAGTGTAGCCGGGATCGGTGGCCTTGAAAGCTCCGGGGATCTTGACCGTGGGGCTGGGGTTGGAGCTTCCACCGCCCGACACGTTGATCTGCGCGCAGCTGATGTAGAACTGGGGGGTCGAGCCTGGGTTGTGGATGGCGAGGGATTGGATGCGGAGGAGGTACTCTCCGTTGGGGATGCAACGCGGCAGGTTGGCTTGGTAGGAGGCTTTGGAGAGGACGGGTTAGCATCTGTGTTTTGATTTACACAGGGGATGAGTATGCGACTTACATCTCATTGGCCATGATGATTGGCCACCGTTGATGGTCGGGCCCCAGTCGTAGATCTTGAACCAGTCGCCGGATCCATCGTAGTCCTTGACTGAGCCTGGAGCTTTGGATAGGTAGCTGGGTGACGGTTAGCGTTTGATTCAACGTTCGATTTGGAATGGTCTGTCATACAGGGAGATGGGTCCTTGGTGGTACACGGCCTGGTCGAGGTAGAAGGTCACGGAATCTCCAGCCTTGACACTGGCGACAGTTGTGCTGCCACCCGAGGCTCCTCCAACATTGCAACGAAGGTTGTTGTCTGACAGGCTGGTCACTGGCGAGTTTTGGTTGCTGTTCTTGCGGATGTGCTCATAAACGGCAAACTTTGTCGAGCCAACACCAAACTGCTGGAAGATGTAGTGGGCTGAGACGTCAGCAACACCCAGAGTCAGGGCGGCAAGAATGGCGGAGACCTTCATGGCGACAGTATCAGATGAGAATTCGCACAAGGCCGGAAAAGAAACTGGTGGATTGTAAGAGTGTCACCAGTCAAGGGCGCCACTTTGGCAATTTATAAAGAAGAACTAGAGCGACAGTTGAATCATGGCGGATAGTGTTGGGCCGCAAATGCCGGGTGAGGACCAGAGTGTGTATATGAAACGGGCCGGCTTCTGTCCATGATGGAAGCCTTTTGGTGTCTATGCTATCTCGACAACCAGTCACGGCTGCAGACAGAGGCAGCGATCCAGGAAAGCGAGGTTGTCGAGGAAGGTGACAGATGAGGTTGTGTGTACCCCAGATTGCCTGTCGAATGAGAAGCCTGGCGTTCCCCAGGATTGTGGGGTTGGATGCAGGAATGCCAATATCAACCCGCACTTTCTGCGAGAAAGCATCGATGCCGTGCTCTGGCATTATTTTGTGCAACCCGAGTGCCGCGAACGGATTGAGATGGAGCGTTATCAGATGTCTACCCAAGACACACGGTCTAATGTTAGCGTTGCATCTTGTTACCTTAATGTGTGACCCTTACCAAGGCATGGCATCGCTCTCTAGCTCCGCAAGGTTGACCTGCCCTGACTAGGTAGCAAACTGACAATGAATATGACTTTTGGAAGAATCATCGGACATCATCGTATCACAATTCTAATGGCCACAGAAGATAGGAACGGAGATTAGGCATAGGTCCGGTCCTGAAGAGGCAATGATGGGCGCAGGCCTCTCCTTCCCCAGGTTCTCGCCATGAGGTCACGGGACAGCAGGTAGGTAGGCAGGCAGGCAAGGCGAGATGCAACCTGAGGAAGGAAGCAATATCGTCCAGCAGTCAGGTCACGGGAGCTAGCAGCTTGCACGGCAGTTGATGGTTGCCTGCGTGTGTGCCTTACCTACTGCTACCCCTCCACCCCCTCCGCACCGAACGCCGTTGACACCAAACAGGGTCCAAGCATCTTGGGCTCTTGGATGGCCCTTTATCGCAGATACAAATAGTCTTTATGCACCCTGGCTTTGCTATCTGCTGTTTTCTGTTACTTCCTGCGACTTTTCCTTGTCCAACACAGCTCGCAGCGTTGACAGAACCCGAGGAAACCGACCCTCCGCACCAAGCTTCCGCATATCGACCGATCCAAGCGAACCATAAAAGTAGCTAACCGTCACGATCCGCCACTCGTTTAATACCCACGCAAATGCTCATTGCATGCTCTCCCCACAGTTCACCGACAGGCGTTGTCAAACAGGGGCGGCCTCGTGAGCAGTCGCCACGGTGTCGATGCTAGGGCTGGCCCGACGGACCGCGAGATCTACTATACGCAAGGTGATTGGGTATAGCCTGATTGAACAGCAAGATGGGCGGCCAGCATCCGTCGAGGTTGGGGATAGATGAAAGCAGAGGGTCCACGGCGACTACAGCGCCAGTAGATGCTGATGGCTGACGGACGGGACTTTATCCAAAGTGGGGGAGATTACCACGTTGAGCACCACTACGGAATTTCTTCTGGAACCGGCCAACCCCGAGCCAAGGGCCTTCCAAGGACCCCTCTACCGCGCCGCTCTGGAGCCGCTGGAAATTCTCCGTTGTTGCCGCTCTCTTTGCCGCGAACCCTTGAGAGACTCATTCACCTTGGACGGAAACAACCGGATTTGGCCTCTCCGAGACGATGCAGACTTCATGGGGCCACGGATTTCTCCTAAACTCGCTTGTCTGTCGATATTCCCCCTTCATTGTGCCGAAGCTTGCGTTGAGTCGATGGGGCCATTGTTGTCTCCATTCCGGGATGCGCAGGGATCTCTGTGATCTGCAGCCCGATGTAGCTGCTTGGTTCCAAGGCGCCTGAGATTGGAGCGCAAACGAGGTTCCTGACGATGAATGGAACTGACAACGTCAGCGACTATGCAAGCAAGATTACGGGCTCATACATAATGCTTGGCCATGTGTCGAGACGTCCCGCGTCGGCCTGGGCTTCCGTTCGGTGCCTCGCTTCCCCTGACTTCGCGTGCCATGCCGCATCCTCGCCAAACTCATCAGCTTCTTCCGCCCTGGGGAAATCTTGGGGAAGCCCCACTGCGCGGCTCCTTCTCCAATCTATCTGCTCCCTTCAATCAAGCATGCCTTTGTCAACGCCGCAGATCCCATATTCTTTTAGCGGAGGCTATACTCAGGCCATGCAGCGCAATTTATTTCCCTACATCTCCTCCAAGTCATCGGCTCTGATTCTGCCGCAGATCCATCCTATCGGTGACATTCCATTTGTTTTCCCCGGACTGCGATTCCGTGATTCGATCCTGGGAATGCGGAGTCAGCAACAGTCAGCTTACGCCCGCGATGTGGTTATATTCATGACCGTTCCCCCGCTGGGACACTTGTCTCGGGAGGCTGGCTTGTCTCTCTTGGCCCAGCGCTGAATCCAGAATTTTCCTGCGCTTTGGCCGTTCTGGAAATCGAAAATGAAGCTCCTCAGCCGCGTTGGGGCTACCGCCCTTGCGGCATCGCTCTGTGAGTGTTCTTTAACTGAGCTGCGAGAAACAGAACGACTGACAGCCGACAGACCTGCAACATGGCGTTGCTCAGATGGCCGATGGCACCTACACTGACCAAGCTTCCGGTATCAAGTTCAAGACATGGACCCAAGGCGCCGAAGCTACCGAGGCTTCTCCATTTACCTTCGGTTTGGCTCTCCCAAGTGACGCTCTTACCAAGAACGCCAATGAGTACCTTGGTATCCTGGTATGTAACTTGTGAACCATCACGGCTTCTTGTGCTGACGGACAAAGCGCTGCAAAATCGAGGATGCCGCTGCTCCTGGTTGGTGCGGTCTCTCCCACGGCCAAGCCGGTCAGATGACCCAAGCCCTGCTCTTGGTCGCATGGGCTTCCGAGGGAACCGTCTACACATCCTTCCGTTATGCTACGGGCTACACCCTCCCCGACGTCTACACCGGCGATGCCAAGCTTACCCAAGTCTCCTCGAATGTCACCGACACCCACTTCGAGTTGATCTATCGTTGCCAGAACTGCTTCTCCTGGAACCAGGATGGCAACGCTGGAAGTGTCGAGACTACCCAGGGATTCCTCGTTCTAGGACATGCGGCCGGCAGCTCTGGACTAGAAAACCCAACGTGCCCTGACCGCGCCACCTTCGGTTTCCACGATGCCGGTTTTGGACAATGGGGTGCTCCTTTGGACGGCGCTACTTCCGAGTCGTACGCCGAGTGGGCCGAGTTGGCTACCACCACTCCCGAGACGAACTGCGAGGGGTATGTGATTCTAATCTGCAAGTACAGGGATACTCGTTGCTGACACTCTATAGTACTGGTCCCGGTGAAGCTGAGTGCAAACCCGCTCCTGTGAAGGTCTACGACTACATCGTTGTTGGTGGTGGTGCCGGTGGTATCCCCGTTGCCGACAAGCTCAGCGCCGCTGGCCACAGCGTCTTGCTCATCGAAAAGGGTCCTCCATCCTCTGGCCGTTGGGGCGGTACCATGAAGCCTAAGTGGCTCGAGGGGACCAATCTCACTCGCTTCGACGTCCCGGGTCTCTGCAACCAGATCTGGGTGGATAGCGCAGGCATCGCTTGCACTGACACTGACCAGATGGCAGGCTGTGTTTTGGGCGGTGGTACTGCTGTCAACGCTGGTCTTTGGTGGAAGGTATGCTTGAGCTGTTAATCATGCAATCGAGAGTCACAATGCTGACAAGAAATTAGCCGCCTGCGTCTGATTGGGATTACAATTTCCCCGCCGGCTGGAAGTCCAAGGATGTCGCAGCTGCTGCCAAGCGCGTCTTTGACCGCATTCCTGGATCCTTCAAGCCATCTGCTGATGGCATCCTCTACCGCCGCGAAGGCTTCGATGTTCTTTCCAGCGGCCTTAGGAAGTCAGGCTACAAGGAGGTTGTGGCCAACCAGTCTCCTAACGAGAAGAATGGCGCTTTCGCCCATACTCACTTCATGTTCCGGTATGGCGAGAGAGACGGCCCGCTTGCTACCTACCTCGTTTCGGCTAACCGCCGGGACAATTTTGACCTCTGGACCGGCAGTGCTGTGCGCAGGGCTATCAGAACAGGCGGCAAGGTCACCGGCGTTGAGCTTGAATGCTTGAGGGACGGTGGCTATAGCGGCGAGGTCAAGATCAGCGCCAAGGGTGGTGTCATCTTCTCTGCTGGTACTTTTGGCTCCGCCAAGCTTCTGATGCGCAGTGAGTATTTTTCATGCATGTCTTTCTGGCATCGCAATTCTGACAAGGCGTGACAGGCGGCATCGGGCCCCGTGACCAGCTTGAGATTGTTGCTGGCTCCAAGGACGGCGAGACATTCATCTCCAGGGACCAGTGGATTGAACTCCCAGTTGGTTCCAACCTGATAGACCATCTCAACACCGACCTGATCCTCACCCACCCCGATGTTGTCTTCTATGACTTCTACGAGGCCTGGACCGCCCCGAACGAGGGTGACAAGCAGCGCTACCTCAACAACCGCACCGGTATCCTAACCCAGGCTGCCCCCAACATTGGACCCATGGTGAGTGAACTTGGGACGTAAATCTAACCGGAACAGAAAAAAAAGGCTGATGTTGCGCACAGGTCTGGGAAGTGGTTACTCCTTCTGACGGAATTCCTCGCCAGTTCCAGTGGACTGCTCGTGTTGAGGGTGACTCGCGCATCACCACTTCCCCACGTATGTCTTCCGTTCACTCATTCTAGCCACATCCGCAAGCTAACCTGCCCAGATGCCATGACTCTCAGCCAGTACCTCGGAAGAGGTGTTGTCTCCAGAGGTCGTATGACTATCACCCCCGGCCTCGCGACCGCCGTTTCTGAGCACCCCTATCTCCGCAATGCTGGTGACAAGGAGGCCGTCATTGCGGGTATCAAGAAGCTCCAGGCTGCTCTTAACGTGATCCCCAATATCACCTGGGTCCTGCCTCCTCCTACCGGCACTGTTGAGGACTATGTCAATGGCGTATGTTTTCTCTTGTGCTCCTCTTCCTAGACAATTATTAACCATATCATAGCTCCCCGTCTCACCCTCTGCCCGCCGCTCCAACCACTGGATGGGTACCGCCAAGCTCGGAACTGATGATGGCCGTAAGGGCGGTACTGCCGTGGTCGACTTGAACACCAAGGTCTATGGCACTGAAAACCTCTTCGTGGTTGACGCATCCATCTTCCCTGGCATGTCGACCGGCAACCCCTCGGGTATGATTGTCATTGCGGCTGAGAGGGCTGCTGAGAGGATCTTGGCCAGGAAGGCCCAAGTTATGAGTGAAACAACATGGAATGTATAAATAGCAAGGTGTAGGTAGTTGGGTGGGAAAACTTGTACATGAGCTCATCCAGTGGATTACATCGAATTATGCTTACCGTCAGATGCGTCTCTTGTAGTCTTCCGCCAATCGATCTCGCAAGCTGCAGAGTATCAAATTGGCGCTGCACTGATTTCCCATGTGCACTGAATCCATCCCCACATCCCATAAAATTATCATGGTGAGATGGCCGAGCGGTCTAAGGCGCCACGTTAAGGTTTATCCTTGATTCCGATCTACTTGCTAGATTCCGTGGTCCGAAAGGGCGTGGGTTCGAATCCCACTCTCATCAATCTACTTTTGTTTTTTTGCTGCAACTTCCCCACAGGACATCTATTTTACGATGACCCTATCTGCTATTTCAAGATACGAGGAAGCGTTTCCGGTTAGGGGGATCTAAGGAGGCAGATATGGGGTTATTGCAGATAGAGGAAGACCTTTTGCATGGTACGGGTTGTTTTGATGGGGAAGGATGCGTTTCCTGCCTGAGTGTAGGTCTTGAATGAGATTGGTTACCTTGGTAGGCTAGGGTAAGATGAGATTGCCCTGCAGTGTCCCTCGAGATGAAGATGCCCAATTAAAAAGCGCATGAAGTCAAACATGACTTTGATCTCTTGAAAGATATCCGCTCTATTGTCCTCCACATCTCGGTTGCCTCGAACCATTTTATTCCAAGATCTTTCTTGCCACGCCCTGGGCGATGGTTGTGCAGCTTGACCCGCCCAGGATCTCAAAGACAGCGACATCTACTTTCAAGACCTCCCTTAACCAATTGCGCAGCTCAACAGCTACCAACGAGTCAACACCATAAATATACAGCGGCTGACTGGGGTCCAGATCGTTTGGGTTCCGGCCGAGGACTTTGCACAACTTGTTGACCAGAGCTCCGGATAGAATCGTTGCTGCTTCAACAACCGACTCTGCTTGTTCGGCTCGGGCCCGGAGATAGTCGGCTCCGGATCCCTTCCGGCTATTTGAAGGTGTGTTTGCTGACAAGTCTTGAACGCCGTCCGTGATTTGATGAAGGTTTGCGAATGTCGACTCGTTCATCCAAGCTGGTAGGTCCATGTTTCTTGCCAATACACGCTGAGGAAGATCCAACCCTAGGACTATTTGGGATATGCTGCTCCGAGCTGTGTTCTCGGCGTTGCAATGGTAATCCAGCAGACCAAGCACCTCGTCGGTTGACATGTCGAGGATGTGTTTGGTCAGGATGAATTGCTGTGCTAGATCTGGGTGCTCGGCTGAGAATCCAACGGGCCCGCCGACAAGACTCAGGTTCACCGAGAGCGCGGGCAAATCCTTGCTGAGGCGGTAGCGGGCTAGTTCGTCTTGGAAAGTATTGCCAGCCGCGTAGTTGGCTTGGGCTTGTGAGCCGATGATTGCTGCCACGGATGAGAAGAGGATGAAGAAGTCTAGATCTCGGGGGAGTTGTTGGTGCAAGTTCCAGGATGCGTCGATTTTGGGCCTCAGGGGTTGAGACCAGGAATCATGATTCATGTCTTCGAAGAAGCCATCCCGGAGAACCATGGCTGCCTGGATGCAGCCCTTGATTAGCGGCATGTGAGCCTTACAATGATCCAAAATCATTCGTAAAGACTCTTTGTCGGCGGCATCACAAGAGGGAGAGTAGACGGTAGCCCCTCTGTTTTGCAAACCCTCCACGAACTTGAAAGTCTCCGGCGATGTGGCCCCTGATCGAGAAAGCAAAACCAGGTGACGGGCCCCCTTCGCCACCATCCAGTCTGCAATGATCCGGCCCATGGCGCCCAACCCACCAGCAATCACATACGTGCCATTTACATCAAACTGCCAACTTCCTGCAACTCTCCCAGTCGACGACCCGTCACCACCGGCAACATCAAAAACTACCTTCCCAGCATTCTTCCCACTCTGCAAATGCCGAAACGCATCCTCAACCTGGCCAGCACCAAAAACCTTCACCGGCTCCGGAAGCCTCAGCACACCCTGCTCGAACAACCCGATAACCTCCCCCATCTCCTCCTGAATAGTCTCCGGCCGCTCCGCCGAAATTGCCCTCAAATCCACCGCGCAAAACGACACGTTCCTCGCGAACTGATACATCGGCAGCTTCCCATGCGAGAAAATATCCCGCTTCCCAATCTCGACAAACCTCCCATACGGAGCTACACACTCCCACGACGCGATCTGCGCATCCCCAGACAGACTGTTGAGAACAACATCCACCCCCTTCCCCCCCGTCAGACGCCTGACATCACCCGCAAAAGACAAGTCGCGACTATACAACACCCTCTCCGGCTCGATCCCGTACCTCTCCACCAGCATCCTCTTCTTCTCGACCGATCCAACCGTCACAAAGACGGCTCCCGCGCCGAGCCAGTTTGCGATTTGAACCGCTGCTTGCCCGGTCCCGCCCGCGCCGGAGTGGATCAGGATTGTCTCCCCTTTAGCCAGCCGGGCAGTCCGCACGAGGGCGTGGTAGGCGGTGACGAAGTTGATCGGGATGGCGGCCGCGTGGGTGAGGGGCATGGCATCGGGGATTTTGGCGGCGAGGGGGGCGGGGCAGGTTGTTTTTCCGAGGCGAAAGGAATTTGGTAGGCAGGCGGTGACTCGGTCGCCGGGTTGGAAGTTGGTGATGTTGGGGCCGGTGGAGGTGACTGTGCCGGCGCACTCGCTGCCGAGGTCGTCTTGGTCGATTCGGCCGAGGGCGATGAGGCAGTCGCGGAAGTTGAGGCCGATGGAGTGGATCTCGATTTCGATTTCGTTTTCATTTGGTGAGGAGGTTGCGAGGCTGGTGGTGGATAGGGGTTCGAAGTGGAGGGTGTCGAGGAGGCCGGGCTGGCGGATCTTGAGCTTTTTGTTTGGATTGGAGGGGGATTGGTTTGTCTTGGAGGTGACGAAGCTGTGGATGAACTTGTTCAAGGGGACGTTTTGGTACACGCGGGGGATGTGGAAAACTGGGCCGATTTGAGTGAGCTCCCATTCGGGGCAGGTGCCTGTTGCCACGCCCAGCAAGAAGTTGTGTAGGGCTTGGCTGATGCATGTTGGTAGAGTTTCGGGTGTAGAAGATGGCTCTAGGGCGACTGTGGAGAAGACTAGACCGTGCCGTTCCTTGCGGAGGACGCGGGCGAGACCGAGAACTGGACCGATGGAGAAGGGTGTGTTTTCTCCTATCCACATGATGTGATTTGCGGCAGATAGAGTGTCGTGGAATGACGGGAATTGTTCTGGGCTGAGGTGGGCAAGAGATGGCCATGTTGAACTGTCTTGGAGGACGATCACAAGGGGTTGCTCAGGGGTGGTCTTGGCGCGAAGGTGAGCGGCTGCCTCGGAGAAAGTGTAACGTGTGGTTGTCATTCCTTGCTCGTTGTCGAGCATGGCTTCCAGGAGTCGCAGCCAAGACCGAGTTTGCTCACTTATTGTGTCATTCCAACCTGTCACGAGCAAAGCCGTTTTGACACAATTGATAACAACCAGCTCGGCTCCTTTACTGACCTTGTGGGCGATGATGATGCTGCTAAACTGGTTGTCCTCCTCGGTGAAATCGCGAAGCACCGTTTCCATCTCAAAGCCAGTCATTTTGAGTTCACGTTCCCAGTCAACAGGGGTTGCCACTGGTCCATTCTGTCGCCAGGGCTCGGCAGCTAGTATACACGTTCGATGTTAGCAACATTACACTTCTTTAACCCTTCCCCGATACTTACCTCCCCACCACCCATCAAGACACCCAAACATAAACGGGCCAATGGTGCTCAGCGGGTCAGTAACCTCAACGAGAACGAGCTTGCCACCACTGTTTCCAGTCAGCCTCTTTTCTTATCCTACCAGAAAAGGCACAACGGCAATGACATACTCGCTCAAAAGACTGTGAAGATTCGCGAGTGACGTCTCCAAAGACGGGGTCGCATGAAGCACCTGACAGCTTATCAGTACCTATTGGCCAACACTCCAAAAACGCCTTCGGATAGAACTCACATTAGCAGCAATAACCAAGTCATACCCCCCGTGCTCCAATCCCTGTCCTTCAAGATCATCCCGCTCGACATCAAAAACACAGTACCGCATCTTTTCCCCCCCCACCTCCGCAAACGACTCCCTCGCCCGGTCGAGGAACAAGGGAGAGATGTCGGTGAAGTCATATCTTCCAAACTGTCGAAACGGCAACCCCCCGTCGCTTTTGGTGACCAGAGCATCCAGCACATGCTCCGTAGTCGACCCAGTTCCAGCACCGACTTCCAGAATCCGTAAACCAGGGTTCTTGTGGGCGAGGGCTTTGAGATATTTTGATAATGGGGAGTAGTACTTGACAAGCCTGTTAAAGTGACGGTAGTATTCCGTCAGCGTGTCCTTTTCGAGCAGGATGCTCAGCGGGTCGACCTCTCCACGGAAGATGGAAGGAAGGTGGGTGCCGAAGTTGACGTGGATTTCCCCGAGGCGAGTTGAGCATAGCTCGGTGGTGAGGGCGATGAGTTCCTCAGGGGAGAGGGGGCTTGGTGGGACGTTTTTCAGGATCCATGTGTGAAGCTGGGAGAGGTGAGGCTTGTCTTGAGGGGTCTCGCTTGGCGGGATGTTGGCTGCGGCAAGGGACATGCAGGCTGATGTGTAGTGTCTGAGCAGAGCCAAGAACTCAGACGGGTCGGGTTGTTTGGCTGCTGGGGTGTCTTGAAGATAGTCATGCAGCTGCTGAGGGTTGAGAGAGGTGATATCGGGTGCGTAGGTAAGGTCGTAGCAGAGTCGTCTGTCTTCATCTGGGTCCGTTGTTCTTCCAGAATCTGCATTGGCTTCTGTGATCATTGTCAGTTCGGCACCCTCAATTTCAAGCACGGTCATGGCGGCTGCAGGTGCATCTGACACGAATGCTTGTACCGCTGAACGGCAGAGCCTTCGACCGCTCTGCTCTCTGGTGACATGAACATCAACTGTGATTGGTTTGTTGCCGCAGAACCCTTGCGCTGGAATGTACAGTTTGGACATATATGTCGGGACCCAAGTTTCTTTGGGCGTGCTGTCTTCGACAATCGGGAGGCAAAGCTGAAGAATCGAGTCAAGGTCACAGGGATGGATGGTGACGGGATTCTTGTTCTCCAAGGGAGATGGAACCCCATTGCAGATGGCCACACTCCCTACAGCACACCCATCTCCGCTAAGATGAGCACTTTGGACACCTTGGAATGTTGGGCCATATCCATACCCACATTCCGTGAGTCTTCCATACAGCCGTTCCTGGTTAACCTCCTGCGAAAACTGACTCTTGGCAGAGGATATCATGTCTTTGATGTCATCGTTGCGTCCACTTTTGATCCCCATGCCCTCCTCTACAGCAGGCCCCTCAAAGTTGGCTCTGATGCTTCCCCGGCAGATCTCAGCAAAGTTCTTTTGCTCATGATTGTCCCGCTGAGAATACAACACGAACTCGGCCCAGGCAGAACTTCCTTTGTTCGCTGCCCCCCTGTCCAAAATTGATCTCAACCGAAAGTCAATTTCTACTCCGTCGTCCCCATCTTGATCAGGGACGACCAGTGGGGTGAGCATGTGAGTATCTCTTAGCTCGTAACCCACAATCTCTACATCGGCGCTTGCGTCGGTGTTGGATGTCTTGATGAGCTGAGTCAGTGCTTCAACGGCCATGACCCACATCCCCGCTGCCGGAAAGAGAATCTCGCCGTTTATTTCGTGGTCTGCAAGCCAGGGCATGGTTGAGAGGGTCAGTCGGTTGCGCCACCGGGCATCTAGGGGATTGAAGCTCGCCACTGGTGATCCGAGGAACGGGTTGTACGCTTGCGGTGCAAGGCGGAGGTTCTTGCTCACAAGTGACTCGCTCCAATGGGTTTTGGAGTGGTTAAAAGGGTAGTGTGGCAAAGATGGAAGCTTTACAAGGACGGGCCCAGTCGGAGGAGTCTTTGCTGTAGCATCGTGGTAGCGGTTCTTTACAAGGCTGACCTTGGTTAGGTCGATAGAGTTCAAGCCACCACAGTGAAGCGTCCCGATTACTGCTAGGAGGGTTGATGTTGCAGCTTTGCCCCTGACGATGGCCGACATGTATTGGATGCTGCTTCCAATGCTTTCCAGAATTTGAGCCACGGGTTGATGTAAAGCCGAGTGGGGACCAAGCTCAAGGAGATGGGTGACGGATGGAAATTGTCGATGGCTGAGATCCAACTTCTTTCTCCTATCCCTTTTGTTAGAGGAGCTGCGGCCAATGTGCTCGATCGCTGACGAGAACTGAACAGGAGACACCATGTTGTTGACCCAGTATTTTGCTTTGGAAAGCTCACTGAGATTAATCCATTCTTTGGTCACCGACGATATCATGCTGATGTATGATGCGGGCTTCGTTCCAGAATCAATAACCCCGATAAGGTCTTTATAGCATGGGGCGATGGCGGACATGTGTGGGCTATGGTATGCGACAGGAACCTTGAGGAGCCTGGCAAAAATGTTGCGTTCAGTCAACATGTCTTGAAGCTGGCGTACCAAGTCCTCATCACCTGATATGGTGACACTGGACGGACTGTTGATACAGGCGATGGTAAGTATCCCACTTTCCAAACCGGTCTGATTATACTGAAACAATTCATCGATGTACTGTTGTGCTTCATCTTGAGAGAGCCCGACGGCCATCATTGAGCCACGGCCGCGAGACTGGGCCCTTGCCAAGATGCTGGAGAGCAACCCTCGATAGTACGCCAGCTTCCAGGCTGACCGTCGACTGATAGCACCAGCGGCATAAGCCGCGGCTATTTCACCGCTAGAGTGTCCGACAACAGTGACCGGAACTATGCCGAAGCTGCCCAGGAGGTCAACAAGGGCCACCTGGAGGACGGTGCAAAGAGGCTGGGCGTATCTGGGATCATCGATGTTTGTATCCGATAACCTTGCCTCGGAGACAAGATCGTGACTCATCAGCTCGGAAGCTCTCCAATCACAACCAATACTCTGAAGATATGTTTCGGCGTCCATTACACTATTGCGGAATACAAGGTAAGCCATGAGCTCCTTTCCCATGCCAAACCATTGCGCGCCTTGGCCGGTGAAGATGAAGCCAAGCCTTGGGCGGGATTCGGCCAGGCTTGCCTTGATGGGCTCGAGGGGAGATTTAACTTTCTCAGAGAGCTCAGAGATAGTGGCAGCAACGACGAATGTTCGCCATTCATGCACATTGCGTTTTTCTGTGAGCCTGTAGGCCAGCTCCTCGAGTGAATCATCAGTCAAAGATGCATTCTCGAGCCAAGGTTGAAAGTGCTGAACCAAAATCGAGAGAGTAGTAGCGTCGTTTGCTGAAAACGAAAATATTCTTGGAACTGAAATAGAAGAGAGCTCTATCGTGTCGGTCTTGGGCATAGTGCCTACATCTGACAAGACAGGAAGACGTCGCGTTCGGTGCCTGCCCCCGAGACCTCGAGTTTCGAGATAATGAAGAGCATCATCTAGGATGGCGTGGGCGTTCGTCCCGCCAAAGCCGAACGAGTTGACAGAAGCACGACGAAGCCCTGTGGATGGCCACAACATGGCAGCTGTTGGAAACTGTAGGCCTATCCGTTAGATTCTACATCTTTTCACTTGGCTATTCTAGAGAGCTTGACTCACTTCGAGGTTTAAGAACTCAGCATCAATATCCGGGTTTAACTTCTCCAGGCAGGCAACTGGAGGAATGACTCCGTTCTCAAGAACCAGAACTGTCTTGATCACCCCTGCAATTCCAGCTGCACCTTCAAGATGTCCAATGTTGGCTTTGAGGGCGCCCCTGAATTCATGAAAAGTCCGGTCAGTGATGGGAACCCCCGAGACAAAGCGGACAAAGTTAACTTACACGATAACACTGTCCTTCTTGGCTTCCAGTGCCTTGAACGCACCACCAATAGCCAGAGCCTCCAAGGGATCACCAACAGCAGTTCCTGTTCCATGTGACTCAAAGTACCGCGTCTGCGACATGTCGACACCGCCCCTATGATAAGTCTCCTCAATAAGTTTTTTCTGCATCTCCTTGCTCGGTAGAGCAAGGCTAGTACGCCCGTTCTGGTTGGTGGCGGTAGCTCTGATGACCGCACGAATCGTATCTTCGTCCCGGATTGCTGCGCTCACAGATTTGATGACGAGAACGCCAAATCCCTCTCCGCGACCGTATCCATTCGCGCGCTGGTCAAAGCTGTGGGAGACTCCGTCAGGTGAAAGAAAGCCAAGGTTAGAGAGAGAGATGAAGAGATCCGGTGTCAAAAGTAGATTGCAGCCTGCAACAATGCTCTGGTAGGACAGCGGTGTTAGTGCATGTCAGTGCCAGGGTTCCGTTTAAGCGCTTTGAACAAACCATGCTTGATTCTCCCGTGGCAATAGATCGGCACGCCATATCAAGAGCCACCAAGCTACTCGAACAGGCAGTGTCCACAGTAACACTAGGTCCTGTCAGGTTGAAGAAACTGCTAAGTCTGTTTGACAGCATGCTTTGTGCCATTCCCGTTGCCGAATACCTCGGGACACGTTGAGGGTCTTTTGCTGCCGCCATGGCATAATCGGCAGTGAAACAGCCTGTGTAAACCGATGTGTTTGTTCCACTGACTGTTTTGAGGGGGATTCCGGCTGTCGAGTGTCGCCATACTGTTAGCTAGGTACCTAACAAGAACATAAGGCACTTTACATATAGATTTAGGGGACTTGAACTCACCATCCTCTAGGGCTCTGTATGTTGTTTCCAGCAAGATCCGAAGTTGAGGATCTGTCGCCGATGCTTCGTCCTCGGCCATCCCGAAAAGCTGAGCATCAAAAGCCTTGATATCACGGTCAATGAAGCTGGCTCTTGAAGGGCGAACTGTTGCATCTCCAATGTTGAGCCTTTCTGGGCTGAGTCTGGTTGATGGAAAGGACGTGGCGGCACATTTACCAGACACAAGTAGGTCCCAAAACGCCGGAGTCGTACTTGCACCAGGGAATTCAAACGCAAATCCAACGATGGCAATGTCAAGAGGGCTGGGGCCGTTGGGCTCGTGGTCAGCTGGCGTGCCCACTCTGGATGAGAAGCCAGAGGGTGCAGAGATAGTGCTGCCCTCTACAGAGTGGCAACGAGAGGAGGAATGTGTATCAAGAGCCATGATTAAAGTGAACCACAGTAGTAGTCGTATTGCGATGATCGGTTCAGTTCTCAGGCTGGGAGTTCAGAAGGTAAGGTAGGTAGGTAACTTAACCAGCTAAAACATCGACAAGACCAGCCCATGACCTTTAAGGCAGATATTATCGATATCTGGGACAGAGGCGGGAGTTGACCACCATCTCTCAAATTCTATCCGTCTCCCACGAGCTTTGGTACCTACCTTTCATGGTCGCGCAAATTGGCTCTGCACAGAAGCGCTGAACTCCACTGCTTGAACAGATATCAAGTCTCGAGATTTGTCTTGGCCCCCACGGTTGTGTTGGTGTTGGAGGTTGTCTCGTGTCCCCAGTGTTGTTCCAGTCTGTACTACTATCCGACAGGGCGAGGTCTTCATCTGCGCCGCTCGATGTAACAGCAGTCGGTGCAGGTTCCCGTCCGAGATCCTCCCCGATCGAAGTGCCCATCATTGCCGTCCGTCCCGGCGACAGGGCCTGAGTAAGTACCTTATTGGTAATAATATATCGTAGAGATTCCGGACCAACATCAAGGCTAGCCGGAGGCGCTGACGGGAAAACTCGGCCAATACAAACGATCAGATCCCAAGAACGCCATCTGCGGCGCGGTCCACCTGAGGCACAGCGCGGTAGATATATGAGTGTGGATCCGGAAAGTCGCTAAATCGGGCAGTTGGATAGAGGTTCACCACACTCTCAGCCCTACCTTGTGTCAGTAGCTTCCCAACCCGGCGATGTCGAAGTACCTAGGCAACTAACAAGGTGCTCTGAAACCAGAAAGCGTAACCATCCCTCCCACGCCTAGGCTAATCAAAGATAAATTAGGTACCTTACTCTATGCCACTCGGCAGTTGAATTGAGTGCCAGCACCCCAGTGTTGCTTCTACGCCCCTGCACTGTGGTCTTTTGAAGGACACGACATGAATGGTGTGAAGCTTGCCGCCGCGCAACATCATGTGTCAGCAAGGTGGTCGGATGAAGTCAATGCATGTACATGTAGATAGATACATACCTTAATCATTCCCTTTACGAGGGGAACGGCATTCGGGGTTGATCACAACCACCAGCCAGGCACATCCGGTCAATCTGCCTACCTAACCGGACTTCAAAGCAGGCCAACATGAGGTTTCTTTGCTTGCATGGTCTAGGGACCAACTCTCAGGTGAGCAAAATGTGAAGACTCGGCGTCAAGGCATCATGAACTAACTCACCGATAGATCTTCGAAACCCAAACTGGTGAGTTCCCCTGGTTCAGAATTATCAGGACTAGACAATCTAAGTCGGCTAACTCACCAACAGCCGCAATCCGCTATGACCTCGGCGACAAACACATCTACGACTTTGTGGAGGGCACCATCCCCTGCAAAATGGCCCCTGAGTTCGAAAGCGTAGCCTCGGCCACCGACAGATTCTTCTGCTATGCAGATTTTGACGACCTGCCAAGCTGCCTGGCTGCTCTTGACCAACTGGACACATACGTGCAGGAAGAGGGCCCCTTTGATGGGCTCATGGCATTCTCCCAAGGCGCCACTATCGCGGCAACATATCTTGCCAACAAATCCCGGTACAATGAACCGTCTCCATTCAAATGCGCCGTGCTCTTCTCTGCCGGCGGCGTGTTTGATGTGGAACTGCTCAAGAAAGGGGTGGTCTCTCCGCTGACGGCAGAGACAGCAGGTGAGATTATACGTATTCCTACCGCACATATCTGGGGGGTGAATGATTCAATGGTTGAATCAGGTACCGTGAGCGCTGTCTGTGAGGCAGGAAAACGGGAGGTTTACGTGCATGACGGAGGCCATGAGATTCCTGCGGTCCGCTCGCCTGTTCAGGTTAAGGCATGCGTTCGAGTCCTGCGTCGTGTCATCTCTATTGCTGCGTCCGAGGAGAAGTGAGGGTTTATGATAAAGATAGTCATTGATTTGGACATATTTTAATCGATATACTTCATTAAGCTACTTTGACTTGCGGCTTCTGCCACATAAGCAAGACCGTGAAAACGCCAGCGACTGCAAATCCAACCACAATACGCATTTGCAGGTTAAAGGTCTCCACAAACCGGGTCCTAACAAGTGTCTCCAAGTGCTCTGGCAGGTCAACGATTGTAGTGCTGGACCGGAAGATGGCCTGGATCTGATCGGCCCGTAGAGACTCTGACAGTGAGTCTTTGAGCCATGAATTTCCCACCGCAGTGACAATGGAAATAACCGTCGCACTTCCGAGAAACCTGAGCTGTACAGGAGCTGCTGCACCGATAGCTGTAGCAGATTCATGTTAGCCTACCTTTTGGTCTTGGTAAAGGGGACGTGGCGCAGATGCAGAAGGAAAAGTCGACATGATCTTACCTAAATCTCGCTTCTCAACAACATAAGGAACCAGCAGTGTTGCTGCTCCCAGACACAGCCCAAATCCCAAACCTATGACAACCTCCAAACCATAAAGCCCATACCAGTCCGGATCGTGAGGATCACCGCGGGACAGAAATACCAACCCAATGATCTGCATGCAACTCCCCACCAGTGCCATGTAAATAGGAGGAACACGTCGGTTCTTACTGAAGGCTGCACAGATGATTGTTCCCAAAGGCCCACAGACAGAGAAGGGGATCAAACGGACTCCTGCCTCGAGTGGACTCAACCCAGCCGAGGTCTGGTATCGAAGTGGGAGCTGGAAGATGCAGGTAATGCTGACAGCGCCGGTCATGAAGGAAGTCCTTTGACACACAGAGACCGTCAGTTTCTAAGATACTTTGGTCGGCGATACCAGTTGCACTCACAGCAGAAGGCCACCAATGACTCTGCTCTGGCAGAATCGCCAAGGAAAAACAGACTCAATCCCACTCCCAGGGCGACTTATCCACCACTGGTAGCCGAAGAAGGCCATCCAAGTCAAACCAGAGGTGATCAGAGTGCCGAACACGGTGGCCTGATTCCAGTCTAAGTGAGAAGCAGCCTCTTCAAGCCCAGTGATGAGCAGCGCCAGGGCAGCTAGCATGAGAAATGCGCCTGTAAAGTCGATGGATGACCACTTGATGGTTTTGCCCTTCTGTTGGACCAGTTCACCTGGCCCTTGATAAGGGAAATCTGACGGGACGGCCAGGAACAGAATCGCGGCGGCGAGGACACCCGCGGGAACACTTTGTTGTGTCAGCAAGCCCAGTGTGGGTACGGGCACTGTTTCTTTAATGGTGTGTACTAACTTGAGCAGAAAGACCCACCTCCAGGCTGATCCATCACCGCCAGAGGTGATGAGACCGCCAAAAATGGGTCCCAACGAGAACGAAAGAGCGACAACAACAGTAATCATTGCAGTGTACAACGGATACTTTGGCGGGGGAACCAGCTCATACATCATGACCATATTGACAGCATAGATTCCTGACCCGCCAATCCCTTGAAACGCCCGGCAGATAGCTCTAGACAGCAAGAAACATCAGATCACCCGCTCAAGGGCAAGCAACGAATGGATGTAAACATACAGCTGAACCAACGTCTTCGAAGCACCGCAGCCCCCCGAAAACGCCGCGAAGATGAACAATGCAGAGATACATGTCGTCTTCCGCCCCAGAATGTCGCTCAGCTTGGCCCATATGATCAGGCCAGCTACATAAGTGAGGAGATAAGCTGTGATGATCCAGCTGCTCTTTCTAAACTCTTGGAGTTCACTCGTGATGGAGATGAGAGCGGTGCTGACGATTGTGATCTCGAAGTTGACGAGAAAGAGGCCTAGTGCAAGTCTACTGATCTGTCAGCCAATGGTAGGGGGCGACAGCAGATGGATAATGGACTAACCCTATAGTCACAGCGTGCAACCGTGGTCCCTGAAGATAATTGGACGTCTTTGCATCTTGTTGTTCCGTATTCTGCCCCGTATTCTGCTGCTCCGAGTCGGAAGACGTGAACATGTCCTTCCTCATCATGGCACCTGTATCTGTTGCTTGGCATAGGAAGATGTGACAAGGCTCTTACCCCGACAAACTCTAAGAGCAAGCGTCAAGGCCTAGAAGTGGGCGTGCCTTCTCGGGAAAGCTCAAGAGAAAGAAGGGGGGGGAGGGGGGCGCCGGCGGGCTACGCTTGGCTTTGGCAGATAGTGAGGGGATGCCGTTGGGCAGGCCAGGCACCATAATCGAAGCCTCAGCGCCATGAGTGGACAGCAGGGGAAGTTGGATCCGGAGAATCAAGATCGTCGCGCCACTCCCGTCGGCAAACGTTGGAAGATTATGCATGCTTGCCCTATCCTGATGCCATCAATATCAGTTGATTGGATCTGATTCACTTTGGGGATACGAAGGCGGCTGGTTGGATGCTTGACCAGGTACGGTAGCGTTGGCGTCCGTTACAACCATGGCGCGCACTGTGGCACCTACTTGCCTTACCACGCCGGAATTAGGGTATTTCAGCGAACCGTTGAAGCCGAGACAGGAAGGACGAAAGCCGCGCCTCAGTGTTGCTGCGGCCCGTAAATGACAATGCGCGGGTGAACAACGGCTAGGAAACAGTTTCGGTGAGCCTGCAGATGTCTAGACCCCTGGGTCAGGAGTTGTTGTGTGAATTTGAGCAGGTGCCGCGCATGGTGTTATCATCGTATCATGTTATGTGCCCATAGGTACATACCGAATCGGCAGTACGAGGAGCCATCACTCGATCCCTATTTCCATCACTCAAGAACTACATATAGGTACCTATCATTCGAATTCCATATGATATCGGTTTGCTCTCCCCCACGCCCCAGTCCTACTTTTTCCTCGTATAGGTATTTCTAGATGGCATCAAGGATAGGTACCTGCCTAATGCCGCCCCCCCAACCTTACACAACTGCCCAACAACGAGAGTCCGCGCCGCAATACACCGACATCATCACCCCCTCCCTAACTTCAATTGGATCAGCAACACCAAATACGCAAAGACTGTCCTAAGAAACGAAAACCACGTCCCCTGTCCAAACTCCCCCAACACCCGACTAGCCAACCATGTTCTCTTCCCATATGCCGTGACCTCCTTCTTCCACTCATGAAGACTCTTCTCTCCCTCCCACACCTTTGTCAGTCCTAGGCTATGCCCTGCCGCTTGTTCCGTAGCAACGGCAAAATGAGGCCGGAATGCAACAAGAGCATCACCAACAAGCAGCACCTTGCCATTGTAAAAGCTTGCAGAATCTGAGCAGACAACGTCATTGACTTTGGTGACGAAGACGCGGCTGATGTCACACGTCCCGATCAGCTCAACAAACGGCTCTGCCATGCGATCGAGCATTGTCTTCTTCACCTTGGTCCAAACCTCGGGCTTGACAAGGCCGGAAGGAACGGTGTTTTGATGCTGGTGTCCTGTGCTATCGGTGAAGACCTCTATCATGGTGGTCGAGCCAGGAGCAACATTGTAGTACCAGACGAAGTTGATTAGTCGACGTGCGGTACCACTACCATTGTGATCATCTGAGGGAATCATATACGTGATGATCGAGCTTCGGTGGAGAATGTTGGCGCAGGTTCGGTCAGAGAAGTATTGCTTTGTTGCCTCGGAGACTGCATCGTCCGGGACTGTACCGCGCCAGGCTACGTAACCGGCATATTCCTTTCTCTGGCTTGTTTGTCGTTGTACGAGGTCTCTGACGACGGAGTTGACGCCGTCTGCCCCAATGAGGAGCTCAGTTGTCAATGATGATTCTTTGCCGGTGGCGGCATCAACAAAATAAACCGTGACCGTGGAATCTGGGGCTTGGTATTCGAGTGAGATGACTCGTTGGCCTGAACGGTACTCTGCGTTGCCGTCGTTCTTTCGCGGGGGAGGCGGGCGAGGGATGGTGCTGGATCCCAAGCCATCAAAATTGGCTCGCAAGATCCGGTACAAAAGCACCCAGCTCGTTAGGTGTCGAACGACGTTGATCTCCTTGAATTTTGCTTTCTTTCGGAGGGCGAGGCGGGTCTTGACGGCCGGAGCATAGTACCCTTCCAACCCGCTGAGGTCGCAATAGTCCCGGAGAAGCTCTTCAGTCTGTGGCCCAAAACCGATGCCTGCGTTATGGCTGCTACGCGTGGTGGCGGGTTCTTGTTCGAGGATGGTCACATTGGTACCGTGACGCTTGAGGATAAGCCCATGCATCAAACCGGCAAGTGAGCCACCAACCTACAGATCACAAGGTTAGGTAGCTGACTTGGGGTTCCTGACTGCCTTGCTTGTTTGACTTACAATCACCGCCGACTTTGGAAAGTTTGCCATGCTGAGAGCTGGAAAAGACAGGAGACGGCAGGTTGCTCCTGATTCGGGACACGTCTGTAAGAGAGTCGCAATTTTGACGGGTTGTGAGGGCTGAATTCCACGAGCTTCCCGGTCTCCAGTGGGTGACTATGGAAGGGATTATTGCGTGAAGAATGGGGTGATTCAGCAGTGGGCGCCCTGTGACTGCATGATTTACCCCTCACTGATCACCTCCATACACGCTATGCAATGAGACGGCAGTTGCAACAGTGTTCAAGCACTGTGCTCCGAGAGACACAAGGCTTACCTAGGTACCTGTGAATTGCACTGTTGGTTGATGATAGGATAAAACGGCCCGATGTATATTGGTGAAAACCAGTCTGCTGTAGCATGAGCGGAAGCATACCGGCGGCGAAGCTTCCTCAGCGTCTATCTTCAGTTCAGTGTTGCTTCGAAATGGTGAGTGTTCACGCCGCTGTAACATGGCGGTCGTCCAGAAGGTGGCCTGGAACACTTGAGAATATCGACTGATGCTTAAAACTCCTTGCACGTAGAGAGCATGGTCCGTTGTAGTTATTGTTTTGTGTGCCCCCTTCGACAACAGACATTCTTCTCGCAGGCTATCTTTCACTAATCAATCAGAGAAACGATGTCTAACAACACCTTGAACGAAAATGGAGTACGACGACTGGTCGTCACAGTCGTCTCCCTTTCTATTGCCGTGGTAGCCACACTCTTGCGCTTTTGGTGTAAGATTGGTTTGAAGCAGGGCATTCACGGAGATGACTGGTTTCTTCTTGCTACTACTATTTCCTACATAGGTGCAGCTTCGGCTTCACTCTGGGGTACGTACTACCAGAGCTTTCTGCTAGACTCATGGCACCTAACTAGGTACCTAACCACACCAAAGGCCTCTTCGATGGCAGTCAAGGCAAAGAACTCACCGAAATCGTTGCCGATCTGGCGAGGCGTCCTTCTTTGGACACCGTCCGAGGCATGGAAAACTTTCTCATGGTGATTCTTCCATCAACACCAACATACAGGAAATACCACTAACATCATCAAAGTCTCTGTTCATCGCGAACACAATCCTCTACCTGACCTTCTACCTCGCCAAGCT
The DNA here is from genome assembly GCA_033296885.1 of Triangularia verruculosa. Classification (NCBI taxonomy): domain Eukaryota; kingdom Fungi; phylum Ascomycota; class Sordariomycetes; order Sordariales; family Podosporaceae; genus Triangularia; species Triangularia verruculosa. The sequence goes on along the minus strand of MU863915.1, from coordinate 167,432 downwards.
ATCCATTCTGCTCCTCTACCGTCGCATCTTTGCCACACCCGAGTTCCGCAAGACCTGTCTCATCATGATCGCGATATCTACAGCCTACTTTATCGCCGCCCAGGTTGCCAATTTCTGCATCTGCATCCCCATCGATCTCTTCTGGCACCGTACCAAGACGGGCGGTCGGTGTTTGAACTTCAATCTGTTCTCTTTCATCATCGGCCTGATCGAGATCTTACTCGACATTGCTATCCTTGCATTGCCTATCCGCGCAGTCATATCCCTTCAGATGCCCAAAAAGACAAAGGCAATGGTCTCCGCAATCTTTCTGCTCGGCGGATTGTCAGTTCATTCTCAATGTCCAAGACCTCCATCATCCACTAACCTTTGTCTAGCGCCATCATCACAAGCGTCCTCCGCGTGGCATACCAGTACCAACCGAACTCAGTCTACGGTAAGAACCTCAACCCAATCCCCTTAACAGAAGCCCGTCATTTAACTGACCTCCCTCTTCCCACGCACATAGTCAGCTTCAGCCAGGCCGAGTTCTGGCTTAACATTCACACCGCCACGGTTATCCTCTGCGCCTGCCTTCCGGTCTACAAGCCTCTCCGAAGCCTCGCCGGCGCAGTCCTCACCAAACTCAGAGATAGTTACGGTTCATCCCTCAGACGGCTCCGCGGCTCTGGATCAAGGAGCAAGTTAAGCGACGGTGGCCCAGAGGAATCTGGCATCTCCCACTCTGGCAACATCGAGCTGCCCCGGTATTACCCGTACACTGGCAACCACCCCTCTAAAGGATCTGTCAAAGAGTTGATAAACACAAGCTCAATGGAGGCTGATAGGAAGTAAAGTTTGTAATTCGAACTTGGAATACCTAAGCACTTTCTTAGCTTATAATTAGGGCCGTCTAAACTCACAGCTATCTGTTGTAGGTCTGGTCCGGGGCCACCTTACTTTAGAATTTGAGCTACGTTAAGCAGGGTTTCATTTAAGGTAGCTAGCGTTTTTCTCCGGATGATATTTTCCTACTGTTCAATATACCTTACCTAAGTATTTCCCTCACAGTATTATCTAAGCCTTACACTCCATCGGTCCGAGCTAGGGAAGCTTACCTAGTTAGTTATAAAAAGGCTTTGGGATTGTTCTAAACGTATACCTTAAACAGCCGTCGCTCTTTTCCACGATATTATAATTAGGTCTAAAAAGGTGTGGCTAAACTTATCTTACCTTTCTATATTCCACAATTACCTAGAATGATGATAATAGTTCACATCGCACTTCCCAGGCATAATCTAGTATCCTTTCCTTCGGACTACATGTAGTAAGTAGCGGCACCATTAGGTTCTCCACGATTGGCTAACATAGGTTGACTAGGTACCTACGACGCCGCAATGAATTTAAAAGAGATATGGCGCCAGTGGCATCTCCCAGCCTTATAACGAGTTCAATTCAGAAGCTGGTCACGGCCTGGATGAAAAAGAGACGGTGAAACGCGAAAACCAGGCCTCCCAGAGCTCTAGGGCCCGTTGGCTGTCTTTCAGGACCTCTTGATATCTTTCAAGGCCTGGTTTTCGCGTAGGTAGCAATCTCTCTTTTTTTCCAGGCGTGCTGGGCAGCTGGTGTACAGACACTTGCCTCTTCGAAGAGTTCGGGCCTGAATGCATCACTGGCAACCTCGCTGGGTTTGCCAGACAAATTCTTCCGGTGTTTTCAATGCTGCGAAATGGCTGCTTCCGATTGGCCCACGTCAGGTTTGAAGCCCTGCGAAAGTGGAGGACCGGAGCTTGACCACGTCACACATGCGCCAAGCCTGCCCCATCAGGGGTAACGGCGGTGTGGATGGGCCGATAAACAACGGCAGCAAGCAGCATGACAGAGAAGATCTGATTCAACACACCCTCAACCTCACGTTGCGATTTCTTTTTCGGTGTCACTCCATGAGCCCCAAAGACGCATAGCCCCAAGTCGCACACAATCTCTCCGCCAAACGGTCGCCACCCTTCGGGACACCATGCCCTCGTTTAGGACTTCATCCCGAGCATCCAAAAACACCCCACCATCACCGAATTTGCTCCCAAAGGCCCACTCTCGGTCCCACCCACCCTCCTCACGACGCGCTCACTCTCCTCGTCCTCCCTCTGCAAGCGTGACAACATCAGGAACGACCTTGGTCAAACAAAAGCCGCCCAAGCCAGCCCGCGGATTGAGTGGACTGACGGCGACGATCACCTCTAAAACCGATCAAGTGCTCACCCATGTCAACGAGCAAGTAACCCACATCCGCGAGGAGCAGCAGACCGGCACGTCACAATGGGTTTCTGGTGAGCTCGATAGAACTTCGCACTGGGTGCAAGGGGAGCTGGACAGGACGAATGACTGGGTCAGTCAGCTCAGGGAGGAGCAGCAAAAGGAGGCGAGTTTATGGCTTGAGCAGGAACTCGAGAAGGCGCCGAAGGTCGCGATGGAAAGCGCCAAGAATACGTATCTCGGGTGGCTTTCGGGAGAGGAAGGGATCGTGACGGCAGCTCTGGCGTGGATTCCGGTTGCTTTTGTCGCGGGAGAGACAGTGAGGGTCGGTCTGGAGGTTGGAAAGGTCGTCTATGACTTGGTTCAGGCAAGTTCTTCGAATGGGCAGAGGAGACGGATTCAGGGAGCGTGATAACGATGACGTACCTTGATGGCACGAAGCATGATTACGGCGTTATTTTGGGCATTTTTTTAGCGAATTTGGAACACTATTCTGGTAACATGATCAATGGAAATATTCATCCATCCCAACGTGGGCGTTTCTCACCCGAATACCTTTGTTGATTTCGAAGGCGGCTCTTGACGCCCTCTGCTTATACGTGGGCTCTCAAATCTAGCTCGGGCTAGCGATGGATTGGCGCTATCTAATTTAGGATCGGTTAATTTAAGTCTATTTCAACAACATCACCGTACCGTCTGCCTATGACTTGGGCCTGATCTCAGCCTACATCGACGCCATGTCTACCTCACGTATCCGATGGCCTTTTTCCAAGAAGAAAACCAATTCGATTCCATGCGGCGATCTCCAGAATCACGAGCCCGCTTCTCCATCCCTCACGCCCCCATCTCCTCAGGCGACTGCCAACAGTCCGTTCTTTCAACGATTCCCAGCAGAAATCCGTGAGCAGATCTTGATTGAGGCTTTCGGGAAGAATGCGATTCATCTTCATGCCGAATTGGAATACGCTGAGGAGAACTTCCGCCTACCACCTCCAACCCCGCGCCAACCAAGATCACGATGCAACTGCTCCAGTCGCACACCTCTAGATCAAGAGCAAAATGATCGAAATGCTACAGCGAAAGATGAAACTTATCGGAAGGAACTCGTCTATCACGACACCATCAAGGAATACATGTCGCAAGTCGGGGGCTATCCTACTGTTGAAGACCTGGCTGCCAATCCCAAGTTCTGTCCATATCACATCATCCAACCGAAAGAGCGATGGAGAATTGTCCCTGGCTCAGAAAACAGCGGTATGCCATCAGCAGGAATCATTCAGACCACCAGGAAAAGTGACGGCCCGGGTCGACCTCGCCCTACGAGATGGCGCTACTCTTCATCCATTTGTCACGAGCTAGTTGAGCTCTTCGACAACCCCCATTACAGCGATCAGTCTTCTTTGTCCAGCCGCTTACGTCCCTGGTATGAGATGTGTCTCTATAACGGATTTGCCCCTGACATAGCGAACGGGTTTCCTCACAACCATACTCGCCAGAAATGCCTCATCGGTATAGTGGGCTTTTTGATGTCCTGCAAGCAGGCATATCTGGAGGCTTTGCCGGTGTTGTACGAACGGAACCTGTTCCACCTCTCGAGTGACTTGATGCTTAGACGGCTGCCGTATATCCTTCCGACACAAAGGCTTGAGAGCATTGCTACCGTGGAGCTGGTGTGGGATTTGTACCCGAGGAAGCTGAACAACGTCTACTGTGAAAAGCACGAAAGGACACGCCAACTGACTTCGTTTGAAGAGAGGTTGGAAGGTCTGAGGGTTATGATGCAACAGCTCGCATCGCGAATGCCTGGTCTGCGGAACGTTTGGCTGTGTCTGCAGAGCAACGTTCTTCCAGACAAAATCGCCAAGGAGGAGAGAGTGGATGCTGTCGGGAGAGTATTGACGACGATAGATCAAGGAATTCTACAATTGACCAAGTTGGAGAACGCCAGGGTTGCGTTTCCAGATAGTTTCTTTGGTGATTATGGAGCATCTTCCTCGACGGATATGCCAAAGAAGTGCATCTGCCGTGGGACACGTGGGGGATACATGTGGTGGCGAGATCTATCAGGCCGGGAGATGATATGGGAGGAGTCAGACTGGGAACAAAAGAGTTTGGGGAAAGGATACTGGATCATGCCTGGCAAGTGCGATGTGAAATTTTATTATCATTCTAACTGCGGGATGTAGAAAGGCAGAAAGCCCGCAATATGTGGCTCGACATAGTTCTGATTCCCCACAAGACCCCGTCCGTTTCTACAAAAAGACCGTTATTCACGGCGCTCTCCACCGTCATGGGGACATTCCCAACCTGCCGATTAGGTAATTAAGTAACTCATCAACTTTCATCTTCATACATAGTCCTTTTTGCCATCAGCATGCTTAGAGAAAAGATTATGAATAGCGAGCTTCGTGCCACCATTGCCTCTGACCGGTTGCCTCATGCGTTTCAGCTCTTTTCTGCGGTTGTAGACTTTGCTGCTACCTCTCGCATAATGCCACCAGCCGAACACAGTGAATGCGGTAAGAGTAACAGACACAACGAGGTACACCCAAAAGTAGGATGACAAAACCGGCTGTTTCCCAGCATCGGGGCCTGAATCTGCTGTTTCTCTGAAGTAAATATCCCTCCAGTCGTTTTGAAATTCGAACACTGGCATCGCAAAGATGGTCTGCATGACCGATTAGCATCAGCTCCTATGTCATGACGAGGATCACTGCAGCTTACTGCAACAGCTGTTATTGGAAGGTACAGCATGGCGACAAATGCTATCACTGTGCTCATTTTAGCTTGATCTCTTGCTCGCTCAGCATCATCACTGAGGAGTTCGTTCATGAACTAAGACGAGTTAGCAAATAATGCTCAGCAGTGCATAGCAAGGCGATCAGAAAGGCTTACCAGCTCCTCCGAGTAGGTCATGTCGTCAAACATCATCCGGCACCTAGCCATCAGAGCATCCAATTCGATCTCAATCTCGGTAAATCGTTGTTTGAATCGTCTGGTACTGGTGGCAAACTCTCTACCATCTTGAAACTGATGCAGTTGCTGCTCCTCTTCGACCTGTGTTATCATCTTTTGCAGCAATCCCTTGGTAGTTCTCACTTCCTCCTCCGCCATCTTCGTTTTGAGTCTGTAGTTTCTAAGCTTCCTGCTCAGCTTGAAATCTCGCTTGACCACCGGCGGAGCGTCACGGTCGAGCTTGAGATCTGTGATAGCGACGGTACACTCATGAATGGCTTTCTTGACAATCTCCTGCATCCTATCCTTGTGCAACTCTGCGAATATTCCGACGGTAAGCAGAGGGTGTGAGTTGACTTCTGGGGATTCTGCAAGCAGCTCTTCGACTCTGGTCATCTGTTGTTCCGAACAGCCGAATATCACTGCGACTGTCAGCTTTGAGGCTTCGAAGTAGGTGGATGAGATGGCAAGACTGTGTGCTGATGTCCAGATCTGGTGGCTCCAAGACATGGCGGCGGTGTACATGCGAAGCGAACCGTCGTGTACGAGATAGGTAGCGCAGCCCCCTTCATGGCTTTTGGTGAAGGCTCGGCAGATTTCGTCGTGGAGATGGAAAGCTTTGGTGATCTTTCTCCAGCGGGGAAGCGAGAAGGGGAGGTAATAAAGCTCGCTTGGGACGATCTCGAGCGCTGTAAATGCTGGTTCAACTGCACCGCAGAGTCTGGGGATCCCGTCAGCCATAGAAACAGGTAGAAGTTGTCGAGAACTTACAAAATATGATACCCAGCCATGTCGTTGCGAGTCGATGATGAACCCTCTCGGAAATTTGCTGTGAAGATATCGCTCTTATCCCTCATGTATAAGCCGTTTCTGCGCTGTGAAAACACGACACGCATTATCAAGCCACTTACCTCAAACCACCGATTCCAATCTTCATCACCCCTCAAGACAATAGTCTCCGTTTCTTCCCCCTATCGATGTAGGTATTGTCAGCTACCTTAAAATCACCAATCCTTTCGGCGCGTGCGGCTTTGCTTACATGATCTCTGAGCACCTTGCACACGTTGGTTGATGGACAGTCATAATCGAATTGGTAATCATCTTCTTCAATCTTCAAAATTGGGTCTACAACGCGTGGCCAATCCATTTGATGAACTTGCGTCCAGCTTGAGACCTATCGACAATTGGAGAGAGCTGAGGGGCATGATGTTTTTTTCTCCCGCCCCCTAATAAAACAGGGGTCGTCGCGAACCACGCGTTTTGGCGCCTTGGGATTGGTCAGAACGTGGCGCACAGCCGTGGCATAAGTGGGAGAGCTGCACAAAGATAGGTACCTTAATCTACCTACTGTTGTGCATAATAGTGCACGCATAATTGGACCAGCTTAAACATACAGGTACAATTCGCGCAGAAAACAACATGCAGCAGAAAGACACTCTAATGCAAATAAGACGCTGGAGCCGTCCATAGGTAGTACAGTAGAGAACTCATATACACCCACCCTCATCTTGATTATCTGAATCTCCTCTTGCCTTGCCTCCACTGCCTGCAGTTGAGGGCTCCTGACGTCAAAACCTTCTACGTTATGGCACATGGTTCCCGACATGAATCTGCGAAGTTACTGGTTGAGTGGCACTTGCCTGGTTAGATGCAGGTGTGTTTCCTACTGGAAATGTCGCCAGTGGATGCGCGTTCTGCACTGGCTTGTTCCTCCTCCTAGGCCAAGACCTTCTGAACGAAGAAAACCCAGACTGCAGCCACGGCCATGGCTGAAACTTGGCAGCTGGTGTGGTGTTGGAGGAAGGACCAGTAGTGTTACTGCTGCTAGAGATGGCACCTCCACTCGAGCCCGGCGGCGATGGGTTTGTGCCGATGATCTTACTTTTCCTAGTAGTGGCAGTTTTGAAGTTAGACCAAGTCAAGCCTAGCCAAGATGAAAACCGCTGAAAGACGGAATTTGTATGAGTCGAAGAGCCGGTCGCGGGGCTCGAAGCCCCTCCTGATGTGCTTGATTGCGAAGACGACCCCGGGTTTTTCCTGCGTCCGAAATGGAGACGACTTGTCGCTTGAGTTTGATCCGAGTCGCGACGGACTCTCCAGAGTTTTAACAGAAAGTCTCCGACGGTAACAAAGGTCAGGACTAAACCGATGGTGATATATATGATGAAGTAACCTGAAACCACCGGTGGATTGGATTCGAGGCTGTCGTTGCTACCTTCGCCGTTGTCAGGTTTAATGTCGAAACGGTTCCAGTACAAGTCGACCCAATCATTGTCAAATTTGAAGACAGGTGTTGCAAATATTGTCTGCGCAACAGGTAGGTGGTCAGATAATTGTCAGTGAGGTTCAAGTTCTAGGGATTTGGCTTACAGAGATAGCGGTGATCGGCAAATAGATCATCGCAACGAGGGCCAGATGCTTGCTGATCTCTGCTTGCCGGGTTGCTTGGCGTGCCTCGCCCCTCGTTATCTCCGCAATAAACTGGGTGAATCGTCGTTAGATACCTTAGGTAGGTAGCAGGCATGAAAGGAGCCGTATGTAGAAGAGCGTCAGATGCAGTTCACCTACCAAATCCGAAGTTGTTCTTAGTTCTTCGGCTCCAAGGCGGCACTGTGACATGTAGTCCTCCAGTGCCACGTCAATCTCTTTGAACCTATCCTTGAACCTGGCAGTGGTCGCTTTGTACTCGGCAGTCGCGCTCTTATGGTCAGATTGCTCATGATCTGTTGCATATTTCATGATGGTCTGAAGTTGAATCCTCGCAAGTCAAGCGCTCTCCTCACAACGCTTAGCGGTGAGAAGTGCATTACGAAGCTTTTCATTCTCTTCGTAGCCAAACTTTGCAGGTTCCCCCTTTTCAGTCTTCTTTTGAAGCTTTTCAGTGATGTCATCTAACTCCCGATTAGAATCGATGACCGCGCCCAGGATTCTGTTAGCTTGAAGCTCAGCGAATATGCCCACCATCAATAGTGAGTGCGAGCTGGCTTCAGGTGAGTTCGTGACAAGTTCCTCTATTTCTTTCACCTGCGCCTCGTCACAGTTGTAAATAACGGCAAGAGAGACTCTGTACTTCGGGAAGTACGCTGAGGACATGGAGACACTGTGGGACAAGTCCCTGGGCCCTGTCATTCCGGAAAACCATCTGACAGTATGGTCGTTAACGAGTGTGTTTTCCTGAAAGTTGGTCGAGCACCTGTCATTTTGCATAGCCTGTGCAATGGCCCGATGCAGATAGAAACGCTGGGTAATGGTTTTCCAGTTCGTTTCTGAGACGGGGAGGCTGTAATGGATTGTTGCAAATTTCTTGCCGTTGAGTTCCGAAGGGCTTGGCTGACTTGGAAGACTATCAATTCATTGTAATGGTCAGTAGGTACGCTCTTCATTGTAAGCTGGTAACGACTAGCAGGATAGGTCTGTCAGAAGACTTGTGCTTGAGGAATCTCACAACATGTGGAAGCCGGAAACATCTCGGGCCGCTGGGGTTTGACTGGGTGGATCCATGAGATTTGTCTGGAGGCATGGACTCTTGAAGCAGTTAGTACCAAATAAGAGAAGCTTGCATGTGAAGAACCCAGCTAGGTCAATTGAAGATAGGGCGCCTACCATAAGCCAAGGGACTGTACCCGTGGTCCATTCTTCGGAGTTAGGTAATAGTACGGGGCCCTTGACTTGATAGACGTCGCTGGTTGCTGGCGTCGTCTGCTTTTCAGCATATATGACCCTGCTCTGATTGTTCTTGTCGGATGTGGGATAATCATAGTCCCAACCATCGGTGCTGAGCCATGGGTCCTGAATGTCAGCCCAATTCATGGTTCAGGTCGGAACGTATTGTCGTTGATGAAAGCTGGATGCCTGAGGTGGGTAGAGATGCACAGTTGCCAAACAAGAAGACATATGGTGATGCGGAAGAAAGGAATAATATAGAAGAAGCGAAGATAAGGCGGTGGCCGTGCTCAATATAATAGCGGCATCAAGTGTGGTAACGCGTTTCAATCCTGGACACCTTGTTATCTCAACAAGGCTCCGCAGCTTGCTCTCGAGACCGGCCGACTTAAACACTATGAACGCTGGTGACTGGTGCAACGCTGGTCACAGTCTTATTGATATTACACCACAGAAGAATGCATCCAATCAAGTATCAACGTGATATATTTGGAAGTTGTACTGCAACGGCGACAAGCCCGTCGCGACCATTGTACAGATATATGCCCGGCCTCTACCGCAAAGGGTGCTCTCAACCATATCTCTGACATTTCCAGGTTGCGCACTGTCAGGGGCCATAAATTGGTATAATGCACAAACATCGGGACAGTAGCTGTGAGATATGGGCACAGTTCACAAGTGACTGTCTTGGCTGTGGCGGCCCGAGCCTTGTCTCGCAGGCAACACCCATTTTTGGGTGCCATCCAAACGTGCAATCATCTCGAGGCGAACAAGGTGGGAGGCGACGCATCATGTCTGAACTGTACCACGTTATTTGGCGCCCAGAGCTGACCTTGGTCTTTGTCAGATTTTCCAGGGTTAGACCACACTGACTTTGGTCGCGTTTGAATACGCCGGGTCTGTGTTTCTTTTTTGTTCTATTTTGCACCTCTTCTCGAATGGAAAGGTTCCCTGTCTGGCCATGTCACATCTAGCAGCCCCAGGGCAGGAACTCTGAACTGCATACCTAGGTACATAGGTAGGTACCTTACCTGAGTCCTGACGTGTTTTGGTCAACAGCTGGCGCATAATACCTCGGGGTGATTGGACGGCAGAGAGGTAATAGGAGGCCCGCTTTTACTGGACGAGAAGACCAGAGGACCACGCCCCCATGTCGGATGTGCCCCTTTAAAAAGCCCTGCAGGCTCCCACCATCCGACAGACAGAACAGTGTGCGATTTTGGCTTGATTTTGTTTGTGTAACCCACCAGAACCACAGCCACACACGTGTTCGGTGTCTCAGTGTTCTGATTGTGTGTCATCCTCGCCCTCCCGATTTCCGGTTCTCGTTCGTTCCTCTCATCATTTCAGCGGACTCCAACGTCATGTGCGTGTTGCTCAACTCCAGCCAACATTCATCCCAATCATTAAACAGTCCTCCGACCTCTACGTCTGATCTTTATTTACACTAACAACGCTAAGGTCCCCCTGTTCATTTCCTCGTTTGAGTCGAAACAGCCCGGTCATGGAATTCCCGAAAGGATGGCACCAAGCCTATCTGCAGACGGAAAAGGGAGATGCTGCCAGGCTGATAGCAGCGCTTGAAGAGAAATGTGGGAAGGGTGACTTTACATTAACGGTACGTCATGAATCAGACATGGTTAGTTCACTATTAACTCCTTCTAAAGCTACGAGGTAGCAATCGATGGTTTATCGCATCCAAAAACAAATTGAGCAGTGTAAGTTAGCTCCTGACCAGCTGCAATCCTGAATGTTGAACTCTTGAATTGTTCTGACAATCCTTTTGCTTAGGCCGACCTCGATGAACTCCGACGGAAATCGATCAAGAACCTCAAAACTCGGAGCAGGCCAGATGGAATACAGCCAGCTGTAATCGGGCGCTATTCTACATCCGGAAGTGCACTTCCATCTCCTTCGAGTGGACCAAGAGAAGGCAATGCAAAACGAGCACTCACATTTAAGACTATCGGGAATGTCGTGATCAAGCTCCTGCAATTGAGAGGTTCCAGTGACAAGATGCACCACAACGACACGGCGGTGAACGATCCGCAAAGTCCGGACTCTGCACATGATGACATCAGACACGCCCACATACCACCCAACACCACGGTACCGGTGAATTGACAGGTCTCGCATCTCGAACACAGATGAAAGAGTACAGCTCTTAATATTTCATATTAGCATTGGGAGTGTGTATGGCTGGGGCGTTCATTTGCTTTCCTTAACGTTATACCTCATGTCGCTGGGGACGGGAGACAGCACAACAAGTCCCAGGTAGTTCATCGTCACTGAGGTCACATTCATTAAGTTCATACTCAGGATGCTGGGAACGAGGTGGGAGCGCGACCATTTCAATGACTGGGTTCCAGGTACCTACCTGAGGAACCCAGAACCCAGGTAGCCCTTCAAATCCTGCAGCATCAGCATAATTTACATGGATAAGTGATATGCTGAAATTGACCACACTATGACTGTAACCATGTGATCGCCCAACTACCCACCTTACGATAGATCCTAAGACACACCGTCAAAACTCGTATCTGCTGACGGGCTGCCACTTTCTCAACATTTCACTACACTTGATCTGCCCTATCATTACCAACAGGCCGAACTGTGTTCGGTTTCATCCTATTTATCATACTCACCTGGTCTGCGCCAGCATCCACCACTAATTGAAGTCAGCCAGATCCATCAAATTGCTTGTGACAAGGGCTGTAATACAGGGCTTAGAACAGTGGTTTAATTACAGTAATAATCTTTAATAGCTTCGAAGTCTATAATAAAGAAAAGAAGAAGAAAACTTAGAATAATATAGTGATCCTAAACGCATATTTATCTTCCGTTAAGTAGTCCGTACCCTCTTTACCTTAGGCTATTACTAAGTCCTTTAATATATTATTAAGTTAGTAGAATTCCTTTAATATCTGCTATACTTTTAATTAATTACTTTACTTTTAATAGTTAACTTATAATATATAAGTTAATAATTATTAAGCTATAATATAACTGGTTAATTATTAATTATATAATATTATTTCTTTTTTTTTTATATTTATTTAAAAGTTCTTAAGTTTATTAAATTATTATATATAAAAAATACGGATAGTTATTTTAACTCCGTTATTATAAAAGTAATCGAAGGATTTTTAGGCCTAATATCTTCTTTAAAATTATTTTTCTTATTTAATTAAATATTTAATTTTATTACTTATTAAAGTCGAATTTATTATTTTTTCTACTTAATAATCTTCTATTTCGACTAGTATTACTTTTTGTAAGACTTAATTTATATTAAGTAATATTTAAATATTAATATAATAGGGTTCGATAAAAAAGATATAAAAGGTATTATAAATTTGCTAATACTTAAGGAAAGTTAATTAAATAGTAATAAAGGAAATTACTTTTTAGATTTTAAATAAACCTAATATTTCTTTATTTAATTTCTTAAAAAATCGTCGAATTTTAATATATTTAACGTTAAATATTATCAATTAATCCTTTTTAAAAACGGATATTTTTTTTAAAGTCCACTTAATACTTTATATATTAACGAAATACTTTCAAAGATTTTTACGCCTTTTTATAAACTTAGGTTATCTAATAAATATATAATTAATTTAAAAGATTATAAACGGTAGTATTAAAACAGAGGTTATTAAAAGTAGAATAATAATTATAATTAGTAAAAAAAAGCAATATATTAACGTGCGTAATAAGCGAGTGAAACAGACAAGCGAGTGAAACACCTCCACCTACCCCAACTACAAATATCCTCAATTACACAACCACAACATTAGGAAACTATAATAACTGAATCAGAAACAGATAAATCAGATGATTCTGCAGCCTCCTTGCAGATACGTGCATTATAGCCAGGCTTACCGCACACACCACAGCACCGAATCTTCGTACGAAACCCCCCTGCACCACTACCATTTTATCGTATTTCCTGGGCTACCTACTTACCTACAGCCTTCTAATCTAGTAGATCCTGTACCTCTTATATAGTAAGTGACCCTCCAAGCCGCACACGTGTTTTTTTAGCTCTCCGTCTCTTGCTAAGCTCCTTATTAGCCTTACGTAGCGAAGAAACCTCTGTACGGAGAAAAGCCACCTCGTATATTATACTTATTACTCCCTTAGTAAATTAGTCTATAGCGGCTAGTATTAAAGTTAAAGAGTTACCCTAATAGTTAAAAATTCGAATTTTAATAAGCATTAACTATAAAGTAGCCTCTTAAGGGTTATATAGCGTTTAAGAGACCTAAGGTAATACCGTAGTTAAGCTTAAGGCTAGGAGTGTTAAGGTCCGAATACGCATATCCAACTTAGAAAGCACCCTCTTTAGGTCGTACAGTATAAAGCCAGCTCTAATAAAACCTCCTTAAATATTCTTTTCTATAATCGAAGTAAAAAACACTTCTCTAAATATATAAAGAAACTCTAACTTACTAATATATATAATATTTATCCGCATTAACTACTTAATCTAACGGCTATACACCTTCTTTAATAACGTAAAATAACTAATATCTAATAACTAAAGTATATAGGAGGAGTACAGAGGTATATATAGTATAATAATATTATACTCCCGGCAATAGGTTTCGAATTCTTTAGAGTAGTAGCTCTCGTAACCGTTAAGGATTAATAACTAATATTTACCTTTTATACGAAATACTATATAAAAATCGAAATACCGAATCTAATTTATACTTTTCTTATTAATAATTTAGCTATTATCGGTTATTATAATACACTAGGTAGCCGGAAAGTTACACTTTTAATATTAATTAGTAAAGTAATATTATCCGGCTAAAATAATAAATAATAAGATAACCTAATCTAGAGTATTTACGTTCTAAATAACTGTAACCTACTTACAATTACTAAGTTAAACCTATTTAACTTTACTATAGCCATTAAAAGTTATAACTACTATATTCGCGAAGATAATACTTATTATAAACCTAATCTCGTCGAAATTATAAATATCATTATCTATAATACCGTACTTAACTTTAGTATTCTATATAAAGGTAAACTATTCGCAAATAACCTCTAAATCTTCGTACTTAGCCCTCTAATAGTCGTATTTACGCATAAAATACGTCCGAAGTTTTAATTAGCGTTTAACGAAGTTATAAGCCTATTATACGTTAATAGGAGGCGTGTTATATTCGCGTAGTAATCGATTAGCTATATCTTCTATATACGTAAGCCGGGGATAAAATACGCGTATATATAGTTTAATTATATATTAAATAATCGTTTTTTCCTTTAGATCCGTAAGTTTACGCGAATTGGCTGGAATATCGCGTCGTGTAGGTTTACTATCGTGTCGATATATTAGTGTTGTAGGATTAATACCGTAGATCTTTACTATAGTTCGAAGGCTAAAATTATTATCGTTTTTAAGAGTTTAAAAGGCTATAATGAGCCTGCCTTCGTATGAAGGTTGTTCTATTATTAAACGTGGATAAATTTGTAGTTAAAGATGGAAGGTGCGTAATACCGTGGGGCGTATTTTACTCGCTTGTCTATTTTACTCGCTTATTACATACGTTAGTCGATAATTTATAAATATTATTATATATAAATTTTACTATAGAGAGCAATTTATATTAATGAATTATCTTATAATTAATAAAAGCGCGGAAGTATATTTTTAATTTTTAGTTAATAATTTTAATTTAATTATTAATTTAAAGATAAAAGGTAATATTTATATAATTATTAATACCGACGAGCTTTAAAAAATCCTTTTATAAATATAATATAAAGTAAACATTATAATTGGAAATAATATTTATAGGAATATTGTAAAATCGTTAATATTTATAAATAAAGATTTAAATTAAATCATTAGTTTTTTTACTTTCTATATATAATAAAATAAAGTATATTATTTTTATAAATATATCGACGATACTTTAAATAAAGTTATATTTTATTAATAAAGGAAAATCGGTAATAAAATTTATAAAGATAATTCTTTATAGTTTTTATAGAATTTTTAAAGGAAATAATAATTTAAATATTTTATTGTTAAAACAGGTCCCCGTGAGGCCTGTAATTACAGTAGGTTGGCTGCTGTAATACTACGTGGTGTTGGTTGTGGTGGAATACTGGATTCGGCCAAGTCAACTGCAAAGTCACCTACCCGGCAATCCTCGCCTACCCGGCACCCAGGGAAAGGCTCCGCTCACTACCTCAGGGCACTTCAAAGGCCTGCATCGGAGGCCTTAGTGGACCAAAATGGCCTATATTTTATATTTAGGCTATTAAGGCCTATATACATGCCCTGCATAATTGGTGGAACCCTAACCCTACGATGACCCGCACTTTGGTTATAAGGGGGGCGGTTTGGTGTCACGAACCCCTGTACAGAACCTCTGAAAGGGATACTTGGTTGAAGGCTACTTCTGACAATTGGTTCGGTGCAGCTAAACAGTGCACAACAAGATATCTCAATGTAAACACAAGATACCGTGAATACAAGCTGTAATTGCATACTGCGGAACTATCTATAAGCTATCTAGTTCCTTCGTATATATAGACCTAGGGACCGTGGACCGTTGACTTCCAGACGGTCCTCGGTCCTCTCCTTACTGGTCGATACTGGACCGTGGACCGTGAGCCCCGCTACAGTCCCCGGTCCCAATCTTATTGGTCCGTCCTGTCCACTGGACCGTGAGCCCCGCTCGATTGTTCGGTCCAGCCCTAATTAGTTCCTTACGTCTCCACCGCTTCCCAAAACCGTAATATAATGCTCCCTCTCCAGGCCGAAGCCCCTACGGCCTAGTCTTCTCCACTACTAAAGATTTTATAAGTCTTCTCTCTTCTTCTCTATACTTTACTATATTTAATCGTATATAGAAATATTATCGTAAGACTAAACAGTCTTTTTCTTTTACCTTACGAATTCTCCGCTGTAGTTCTACTATAATGCCTTACTCTACCTATTTTACCTCCGGAATCCCTTATACTATGGTCTCCGGTTCTTCTCGATACTTAGAATACGTGTGCTGTAAGATCTTATATAACGGTTCTAACGTAGGCTTTATTCGTAAATATATCCTCTTTATTTTTATATAATAGTTAACCGCTTTATAGTGACTTAAGCGATAAAAGAGTAGAATAAACTTAAGCGTAAGGAGTAAAAGCTTAAGGATTAACTTTTATAACTGATTACTAGACTTCTCCGGGTAAAATAAATACGTCGCTCCCTCTGTACTTGCGAGGAGCGGCTATTCGTATAGGGTATCCAGGAGGAGGATGCCCAGATAGTATAGTCCGCTACTATGTCACGAATATGATGTGGACACCCGAAAGGAACAACCAATAGGAAAGAGGAGGCATGGTAGCCAATCAGAGGAAAGGAGGATAGACCAATAAGAGGTGGATCATCCGGGACATGAAGGAATCATAAGTGATTCCTAGGAATCACTTATGATCCTTAAGAATCAGTCATGATCCGAGGAGCAATAGGATGATCCAGGTCTTAGCAATAGGTCTATATATACGGAGGAACTAGATAGCTTATAGATAGTTCCGCAGTATACAATCACAGCTTATATTCACGGTATCTTGTATTTATATTGAAATATCTTATTATACACTATTTAACTACACCGAACTAATTATCAGAAGTTACCTTTAACCGAATATCCCTTTCAGAGGTTCTATATAGAGGTTCGTTATACGTTATATACTCACTTTAACTCTATTATCGGATAAATTAAAGGCGCTAAGTTAAACGCTATAGCTGGAAATACTAATATCCAACCTACTATCGACCAACTCCTTACTCGTATCTAAGAGCTCGAGGACAAATCGCGCCTCTCTTATAACGCCCTTATATAGGAAAACGATATACTTTACCGGGAGATCGGTACTTTATATAAAGAAGGAGATCGCGCTAAACTCGAGGCTCCCGACCGTTACGGAGGAGTTAAAAAAGAATTAGGAGGATTTTTAATCCAGCTTAAGGCATATTTTCGGTACTACCCTTCCCGTTTTCCGGATAAAGAGTCTAAAGTAGTATACACCGCGTTTAAACTTAAGGATAAAGCCTTTACCTAATTTAAGTTAATTCTAAGAAACTATTTCGATAATAAGTACGATAAAAGGGAAGATATTACTAAGAAATACTTTAAGTTATATAAGGGTTTCGAGGAGAAGATTAAAGAGGTATTCGGAGAGTATAATAAAGGTAAACGTATCTAAGAACGACTAACTAACTTTAAATAAACTAGATCTACCGCCGACTACGCTATAATATTTAAGACGGACGTACTCTGCAACGAGATTAATAATGAAGGATTAATATAATTGTTCTATAATAGGCTTAAGGAGGAAGTTAAGGACGAAGTATACCGATAGGAACGGCTAGAGACTATCGACGAGTATATCGCAATAGCGGTCCGCATCGACGACCGGTAATACCAGCGCCGAAAGGAGCGTAAGGGCATACGCGTACAAGGACCCTACCGTCCTAACGACAAGAAGAAGAAACGGCCTTATAAGACTCATATCTTAAGGACCACCTACGTAAGGCCTATAAAGATAAACGCAATTTAGAAGTAGTTTAAAGGAAAGAGCGATACTAAATACTTTAACTATAGGAAAATAGACTATTTTAAAAAAGATTATCGGGCACTTAAGCAACTCCGTTAAAAAGAAAAAATAATAATAATAGTCGCTAAAATAATACAGATAATAGAGATCTCCGGTATAAAGTATTCCAACAAAGATTTTCGGAACTTAGCGGATAATTATACTAATAGCGATTATCGGTATAAGCCCTAAGAAGGAGAATTAATAATCGACTCTAAAGGAGAAGACCGCATAATAGGATAAGAACTACCGGTTAAAGGAGCTACGAAACTAAAAGAGAACACTACCCCTAGACCCTCCGAAAAAACCTTATAATAATTAAAATAGTTTTTTACTATAAATATAATCCGTACTTTAGACCTATATATAAAAGGGACCCTAAGTTAAATTAAAGAACGAGTTTAAAGATTCAAGGAGAAAATAAAAGAGCTCCGGAATTAACGGAAAGTAATTAAATAATACTATTATAACTTCGAAAATAAAATAATATAAATTATAATTAATCGTTAACCGCTTATATAATTATAATAAAGTAATAAATAATAGATTATTTTAAAGATTAAATTTAGATAATACCGTAGTAAGCTATTATAATTAACTTATAAAGAAAGTAAGTTCGAATTTAGGGAACTAAATTAAAAGAAGTATTAAGAAAATAAGGAGATTATTAATATAAGACTTTTATAAATACTAAAATAAGTACCTTACTATAAATAATATAAATTATATAATAGAAATATAATATAATTATATCCTAAATACCCTAAGTATAAGAGGATACTTTAGTTCTAGTATATTATATATAGGTATATAAAGTATTATTAAAGTAAAGCTCTTTAAAAATACTAATTAATATAGTAATTAAGAAAAAACGGAGATCCTAAACCTATCGCGAGAACTATAACTAGGTAAAAACAATAATAGGAAGAGTTAAACGATTATTTCCTATAAAAATAAGAAGACTTAGTTAAATTAAAGAAGGAACTTTAAGTTATATAGTTTATACCTAGGTACGTAAGATACTATTTTAAGTGGATAACTGGTTAGGGAAAAAACACCGTTAACGAAGAAAAATATAAATTAACGTAGTATAAAAGTTTAGATTATACATTTTATTTACGAATAAAGGCTAAAAAATACTACGATATTTAAGCCGAAGCCGAAACTAAGGTTACAGTAAAGGAACGGCGGATATATAATCGAAGAAAAGCTCGATAAGATGTAAGAGATGGAAAATAGGAAGAAGTTTAACGATAATAGTTAGTTAATTTTAAACTACTAGATAATTTAATAAAGGAGGATACTTTAAAGGTATAATAATAGTCGGGAAAAGGGCTACGGCTTTTCGCAGAAGCCGTAAACTTCTAAGGGACTATAAATAAAGTATTAGTAAAGTCGCTACTATATAAAGAAGGGGTATAAAAAATAAGAGGTTATAAATAACAGTACGTTAAAAGGGTTTTTAAGCGCAAGTATTCGTAGATAATAAAATAAAAGCGGACTTAATTTTACTAAGATTTATATAATAAGCCCAAATTCTATAAAGGAAGAAAGAGAAAGAGGTTATTATAAAAGGACCCTTCCTTATATAGTTAGTAACTAAGGAGACGGTATTATTAGATATTATAATATTAAGAAAGATAACGATAGTGATTTTTAATATCGTAGATATAGGGCTAGAAAAGGATATAATTCTAAGGTAACCGTAATACGAGGACTATAACCTAAATATCGATTAGAAGGACGGTAGTTACTTACGACCGAGGGTATATCGGGAGTATTCGATTAACGATGGGAGATCGGGAATACGGTAAGAGTAGAGTACAGGATAAGTACCCTTTATAGTACTACCGTAAAAAACACAAGAAGTATTAGTATATATAATCGATAAAGGCGGTAAGATCGAAGAAGTAGGGTTAGTAAAAATAATTACGTTAATAGAAATTACGGTAGTAATAAAAGATAAATACGCCTATTATAATAATATAAAGAAAGGCGATAAGAAGGAGGTGCCGGTAAAGTACTAAGGGCATCCGGTATTTATAGTAAAATACCTTTAAAATCTATTAAAGAAGGGACTATAGGACTATAAGATTAAGCTTAAAAAAGGAATAAAGCTTAAGCTTTTTTAGGTTTACTATATTAACGATAAGTAAAGTAAGGAGTTACGGAAATACTTAGACGAAAATATTAAGAGAGGGTATATTAAAGTATCTATATCGCCGGCGGGATATCTTATTTTCTTTGTACCGAAGAAAGATAAAAGTCCGCGATTATATATAGATTACCGATAATTAAATTAGGAGACGGTAAAAAACGGTTATTTACTACTATTAATTTCTCGGCTAAGAAGTTAACTATTAGGGGTATAATAGTTTACTAGACTTAATATATTAATTAGGTATGTATATATATGAATTAAAGAGGGAGGCGAATAGAAGATAGCTTTTCGTATACCTTATGGATATTTCAAGTACCTCGTTATACCGTTTAGGCTTATAAATATACCGGCGACTTTCTAAATCCTCGTTAATTATACAATTCGCTAGTACCTCGATAAAACAATAGTTTACTACTTCGATAATATTCTTATCTACTTACGTACTTTAAAAGAATATAGATAGTATATTAAAGAGATTTTAAACGCGTTATATAGAGCAGGATTATTAATTAATAAGGATAAAAGTAAGTTCTATATATAGGAAACGGTCTACCTAGGATATCTAATCTCGCTAAGAAAAATGCGAATAGAGCTAGGGAAAATTACAGTAGTTAAGGACTGGCCGAAACTATAAATAAAAACGGCCGAACAACTAAAAACTAAGGTTCGAGAGTTTCTGGGATTTACGAACTTCTATCGGATATTTATACGGAACTACGGCGCTATAGTAAAACTATTAAACGACTTAACTAAGAAGGACGCTAAGTTTAAGTAGGGAAAGGAGTAGGAGGAGGCTTTTTAAGCTATTAAAAACGCTATTATAGCGGACTTAGTATTTAAACTCCCCGATCTAAAACGACCTTTTAAAGTCGAGATAGATACTTCCGACTATACTATCGGAGGGCAGCTAGGGTAACGAGACGAGGATAGGAAATTATACTTAATAGTATTCTTTTCGAAGAAGTTAAAAGGACTATATAAAAATTACCCTATCTATAATAAGAAGCTATTTACTATTATTAAAGCGTTCGAAGAATAGAGACTATACCTTAGCAGTACTAACTACGAGGTCTAGGTTTACACTAACTATAAAAACCTAAAGTATTTCACTATTACTAAGGTCTTTAACGCTAGGTAAAGTAGGTAGTTAAAATTCTTATCTAAGTTTAATTTTCAGATCTATTATAAGAAAAGATCCGAGAATATAAAAGCGGACGCTTTAAGTAAAAGGGCGGACTACTATAAAAAGAAAATGGAAGAGGAATTACCACCCTTACTACAGGAAATAGTAGAAAGTATACTTCGGTACCTACTCCAATAGTAGGCTAAGTATTACATAGTATATCGAGAAGAATCTACTACCTATAAATACTAAGGTAATATCGATAGTAACGATTAAGAACGATAGGCTAAGTTAGAATTATTAGGGATCTAGAAGAACGACCGCTACCGGCTTTAATATAATAATAAGGCTTACGTCGAACTAGAATAACGGAAGACATTAGTTTAAGAGATCCACGAGTCGAAGTTCGGAGGATATATAGGAGTAGTTAAGACAATAGAAAAAATTAAATAATATTTTAATTAACTAGGACTAAAAAAGGATATAGAAAAAACGTTATAGGAGTATAACCTCTGTAGAAGAACGAAAGTAGAGAGATATAAACTATACGGGTTCTTAGAGTTATTACTAGTAGTAGAGTAACCGTGGAGTTTAGTATCGATAGACTTTATTATTAAACTATTAAAATCTAAGGATATAACTATAGGCGTTAAATACAATAGTATTTTAACGGTAATTAATAAGCTTACTAAGTGGGTATACTTCTTGCCCTATAAAGAGACCTAAACGGCGGAATAATTAGCGGATATAATATTTTAGAACGTTACGGTAATATATATATAGTTAAAGGAATTTATTACGGATCGCAATACTAAGTTTATATCGAAGTTTTAGAAGGCTTTAATAAAGTAAGTAGGAGTAAAAAGTAAAGCGTCATTAATATATTACCTATAGACGGACGGCTAAACGGAGAGGCTTAATTAAATCGTCGAATAATACCTTCGGAATTATATTAATTTCGAATAAAATAACTAGGTTAAACTCTTACCAGCGGTACAGCTTACGTATAATATAGCACCTACGGAGATAACGAAAGTTACACTATTCTTCGCGAATTACAGTTTTAAAGTAGATCTACAATAAGGACCAAAGGTAAAGGTACTTAGGGCGGCAGTAAAAGTAGGAAAGCTATATATACTATATATTAAACTTAAGGAAGAGTTTAAATTTATTCGGAAATATATATATAAGTACTATAATACTAAACGGTTCAAAGGACCTCGCTTAAAGAGGGAGGATAAAGTGTTTTTATTAATATACAATTTATATATAAAGAGGCCTAGTAAAAAATTGGACTATAGGCGAATAGGACTATTTAAAATTAAAAGGAAGATATCGGAGACGGTATATAAGCTGAAGCTACCTAATACGATACATCTATAATCATATACTTTTTACATCTCACTTCTAAAACCTACACTACCGGCAAGTAAGACTAATACCCAGGAGGTGGCGGAGGACGAGGAAGAGGAGTATGATGTAAAAGAAATACTAGATTTACGGTTTAACGAAGGTTAATTAGAATACTTAGTTAATTAGTTAGATTACCTAGTTACGGATAACTTATAGGAATTAACGGTAAATCTAAATTACCTAAATAAACTAAAAGAATTCTATCGGCAGTATCTAAACCGGCTTAAATAAAAAGAATAGTACTTAGATTTATAAGCGGTACCTATAAATCTAGATATAAAACCCCAACGGAAATCAAACCCGCGCCTCCGATATAATAGTCGACGTACTATACATTACACTATAAAGTTAATAAACACCTAAGGACCTACCTATAATTAGCACTACGAACCTTAACTATCTTAAGGAGTTGGAGGAGTTCTACCGGAGGAACCTTAGATAACTAAGGGTAAGGAATACCGCGGAGAACTAACCGTCGGGACTAGAGGAAAATAAGGGAAAGCGTAGGGGCCTATATCGCCTACGGGACTAACACCCGCACCAACGGAGTCTTGGATTAGCTAATCCAGAGGGATAAAAAACTAGTCGAAGGACAAGTCGGGGATAAGGGAAGCGGCTTTATTAGCGGTCTCTTAGCACTTTAATTCTTCCAGCTCCTCTACGGTATTAAAACCCCGAAATATAGCCCGCGACATTTTCTCGAGCCACATTTTCTTCTATTTTCGTAGACGCCAAACCTTCTCATTCGTAGCTTCGGCCTTAGCCTTAATCTATTCTCGAATACAACGGGCATTCTTAACGGCAGCCTTAATTTACATTTCCGCTAACTCGAACTCCGCCTCTATAGCGTCGTATTACAAAATAATATAAAATAACTAGCGAAGAGTAATCCCGAGGACGTTATAACGGAAGAGACCGCAACGAATATACTCAAAGTAACGAGAGGATTTAGTAAGCGATACAATATAAGAGAGGTTACGGGTGGCATAAACGGAATAAAGAGTTAGTATTTCGAAAGAACGACGTAAAATTCTCGTCGCAAAATCGAGACGGGTCAACGTCGGTAAGCGTTTGGATTTACTTACGCGGTTAAACATCGCAGCGGTGGAGAAAGATAAAGAGGAGGACTTACGGTAGATAAGGTTAGTTATTAGTAAAAGGTTTTAAATAGGGTCGCCGAAACGTCGACTTAGGAGGGGGGGTATCGTATTACGAATATAATATGGATATCCGAAAGGAATAACCAATAAGAAAAAGGAGGTATAGTAGTTAATCAGAGGAAAGGAGGATAGACTAATAAAAGGTAAATTATCCGGGACATAAAGGAATCATGAGTGATTCCTAGGAATTACTTATAATCCTTAAGAATCAGTTATAATCCGAGGAGCAATAGGATAATCTAGGTCTTGGTAATAGGTCTATATATACGGAGGAATTAGATAGCTTATAGATAGTTCCGCAGTATGCAATTACAGCTTGTATTCACGGTATCTTGTGTTTACATTGAGACATCTTGTTGTGCACTGTTTAGCTGCACCGAACCAATTGTCAGAAGTTACCTTCAACCGAGTATCCCTTTCAGAGGTTCTGTACAGGGGTTCGTCACATACTACCGCGCCGCCCGAACCTTCTCGCGATATCTCTATACGGCCGGAAGCCTCCTAGAACACTGCCTTGTGGGTTCCTTACGCCCTGGATTCCTCCTTAGGCCTCGACTAGCCTTCCGATCTTCTCTTAGATCCTGGCTTTAGCGGTCCTTCCTTCTTTACCGGCTAGGGCGCCGTTAGTAGCACGCCTTTAACTTCTTAGGGCAGTTAAGGTATGTAATACTAATTATAGGTAGGTCCCTAGATATTCGTTAACCTTATAATGTAATATATAGTACGTCGATTACTACGTTAGAGGTACGGGTTCGATTTCTATCGAGGTTCTTAGTATCTAGATTTATTAGTACTACTAGTAATTTAGGTACTTTTTCTTTTTATCGTTTAGTTTAGCTTAAGTCGGTTTAGATAATATCGGTGGAACTCCTCCAATTTCTTACGGTAGTTAAGGTACGTGGCGCTAGTTGTAGATAAGCCTCTAGATATTTATTAACCTTATAGTGTAGCGTATAGTACGTCGATTATTACGTTAGAGGTGCGGATTCGACTTCCGCCGAAGTTCTTCGGTATCCAGATTTATAGGTATACCCTATAATCTAGGTACTAATCTTTTTAGTATTTCGATTAGCTTAGGTTAATCTAGGTATTACCGATAGAATTTTTTAACTTATCCGGGTAATTTAGATTTACCGTTAGTTCCTACGAGTTATCTATAGCTAGGTAATCTAATTAACTAACTAAATACTTTAATTGTCCTTCGTTAAATCGTGAATCCAGTACTTCTTTTATATTATACTTCTCTTCTTCGTCCTCCGCTACTTCCTGGGTATTAGTTTTACTTACCGGTAGTACGGGTTTTAGAAGTAAGATGTGAAAAGTGTATAACCGTAGACGTATTGTACTAGATAACTTTAGTTCGTATACCGTTTCCGATATTTTCCTTTTAACTTTAAATAGGCTTACTTTCCTGTAGTTTAAATTTTTACTAGGCCTCTTTATACGTAGATTATATATTAATAAAAATACTTTATTCTCTTTTTTTAAGCGAGGTCCTTCGAGCCGTTTAATATTATAGTACTTATATATATATTCCTGAATAAATTCGAGTTCTTTTTTGAGTTTGGTGTATAGTATATATAGCTTCCTTGTCTTTACTGCTGCCCTAAGTACCTTTAACTCTAATCTTTATCGTAGATCTACTTTAAAATCGTAGTTTACGAAAAATAATATGATTTTCGTTATTTCCGTAGGTACTATATTATATATGAGCTGTACCGCTAGTAAAAGTTTAACCTAATTATCCTATTCGAAATTAATATAATTTCGAAAATATTATTCGATAATTTAGTTAAGCCTCTTTATTTGGCCGTCCGTCTATAGGTAATATGCTAATAACGCCTTACTCTTTACTTTTACTTACTTTATTAGAGCCTTCTAAAACTTCGATACGAATTTAGTATTGCAATCTATAATAAATTCCCTTAGTTATATATATATTACTATAACGTTCCGAAATACTATATCTACTAATTATTCCGCCGTCTAGGTCTCTTTATAGGGTAGGAAATATATTTATTTAGTAAGTTTATTAATTACTATTAAGATATTTTTGTATTTAACGCTTATAGTTATATCTTTAGATTTTAGTAGTTTAGTAATAAAGTCTATTAATATTGAACTCTATAGTTACTCTATTACTGGTAGCGGCTTTAAAAACCCGTATAACTTATGTCTTTTTGCTCTCGTTCTCCTATAGAGGTTATACTTCTGTAACGCCTCTTTTATATCCTTTTTTAATCTTAGTTAATTAAAATATTATTTAATTTTTTTTATTATTTTAGCTACTTTTATATATCCTCTGAGTTTCGACTTATAGATCTTCTAAATTAGTATCTTCCGCTATTCTAGATTGACGTAGGCCCTATTATTATACTAAAGCCTATAACGGTTATCTTTTTAAATTCTTAGCAGTTTTAACTTAGTTTATCGTTTTTAATTATTATTATCGATATTACCTTAGTACTTATAGGTAGTAGATTCTTTTCGATATATTATATAATATTCGGTTTATTATTAAAGCGGGTACTTAAGTATATTTTCTACTGTTTTTTATAATAAGGGTAGTAATTCTTCTTTTACTTTCTTTTCGTAGTAGTTCGCCTTTCTACTTAAAGCGTCCGCTCTTACGTTCTCGGATCCCTTCTTATAATAGATCTAAAAGTTAAATTCAGATAAAAATTCTAACTATCGGCTTTACTTAGCGTTAAGGACCTTAATAATAGTAAAATACTTTAGGTTTTTATAGTTAATATAGACCTGAACCTTATAGTTGATACCGCTAAGGTATAGTCTCTACTCTTCGAAGGCCTTAATAATAGTAAGTAACTCTTTATTATAGATAGGGTAGTTTTTACGTAGTCCTTTTAGTTTTTTCGAAAAGAACGTTATAAGGTGTAATTTTCCGTTCTTATTTTATTATCCTAGCTACCCTCTAATAATATAGTTAAAAGTATTTATCTCGACCTTAAAAAGTCGATTTAAATCGGGAAGTTTAAATACTAAGTCTACTATAATAGTATTCTTAATAACTTAAAAAACCTCCTTTTACTCCTTTTCCTACTTAAATCCGGTATTCTTTTTAATTAGGTCGTTTAATAGCTTCGCTATAGCGCTATAGTTCTATATAAATATCCGATAGAAGTTCGTAAATCGCAGAAACTCTTAAACCCTAGTCTTTAATCGTTCAGTTATTTCTACTTATAATCTCAATTAATCCTTAACTACTGCTATCTTCTCTAATTCCATTTATATTTCTCTTAGCGAAATAAAATACCCTAGGTAAACCGTTTTCTATATATAGAACTCGCTTTTATCCTTATTAATTAATAATCTTACTTTATATAGTACATTTAAAATCTCTTTAATATACTATCTATATTCCTCTAAAGTATACAAATAAATAAAGACGTCGTCGAGGTAATAAACTACTATTTTATCGAGATATTAGTAAATTATATAATTAATAAGGGCCTAGAAAGTCGCAGATATATTTATAAGCTTAAACGGTATAACGAAGTACTCGAAATATCCGTAAAATGTACGAAAAGTTATCTTTTATTTATCTCTTTCCTTAATTTATATATACGTATACCCAACTAATATATTAAATCTAATAAACTATTATACTCCTAATAATTAATTTTTTAGCCGAGAAATTAACGGTAATAGGTAACCGTTCTTCACCGTCTCTTAATTTAACTGTCGATAATCTATATATAGTTACGGACTTTTATCTTTCTTCGGTACGAAGAAAATAGGATATTTAGCCGGCGATATAAATACTTTAATATACCCTCTTTTAATATTTTCGTTTAAGTACTTTCGTAACTCTTTACTTTACTTATCGTTAATATAATAAACCTAAAAGAGCTTAAACTTTATTTTTTCTTTAAATTTAATCTTATAATCCTATAGTCCCCTCTTTAGTAAGTTTTAAAGGTACTTTACTGTAAATACCGGATACCCCTAGTACTTTACCGGTACCTCTTTCTTATTGCTTTTCTTTATATTATTGTAATAAGTATATTTATCCTTTATTACTACCGTAATTTCCACTAATACTACTATTCCTACTAACCCTACTTTTTTAATTTTACCGCCTTTATTAATAAAGTATACTAATACTTCTTATATCTTTTACGGTAGTACCGTAGAGGATACTTATCCCGTACTTTACTCTCGCTATACCCTTAATTTCCTATCGTTAATTAAATACTCCCGATATATCTTTGGTCGTAGGTAGTTACCGTCCTTCTAATCGATATCTAGGTTATAGTCTTTATATTATAGTTGCTCTAGAATTATATCTTTTTCTAGTCCTATATCTACGATATCAAAAATCACTATCATTATTTTCCCTAATATTATAATATCTAGTAGTACCGTCTCTTTAATTACTAATTATATAGGGAAGGGTCCTTTTATAATAACCTTTTTTTCCTTTTTCTTTTATAGAACTTAGGTTTATTATATAAATCTTAGTAAAATTAAGTCCGCTTTTACTCTATTATCTATAAATACCTATATTAAAAAACCCTTTTAATATACTATTATTTATAACCTTTTATTTTTTATACCTCTTTTTTATATAGTAATAACCTCGCTAATATTTTATTTATAATCCTTTAAAGGTTTACGGCCTTTGTAAAAGGCTGTAGTCCTTTTCCTAACTATTATTATACCTTTAAAGCGTCCTCTTTTATTAAACTATTTAGTAATTCGAAATTAATTAACTATTATCGTTAGGCTCCTTTCTACTTTTTATTCTGAATATTACTTTAAATCCTCTTCTTAATACGTACTTTATATACTTTAAAGTTAACCTCGTAGTATTTTCGGGCCTTTATTTGGAGGTGGAAGATACATTTTAAACTCTTATATTACATTAAACTATACTTCTTCTTTTCGGCGGTATTCTCTCCCTAGCTTATTACTTACTTAAAGTAGTATCTTACGTACTTAGGTGTAACCTATATAACCTGGAGTTCCTCTAGTTTAACTAGGTCCTTTTATTTTTATAGGAAGTAATCGTTTAACTCTTCGTCCAGTATTTTCTATTTTGCAAATATTCTCGCTATTAATATTGGTTAGCCTACCTAGGTAATCTCTTTAATCGGCTAATACCCGTTAAGGGTCTTTAACTAGTAATGTTCTATATATTTATAAGTAATATACTAAAATTATAGTATTCTCCTATACTTTAAGTATTATAGATAGACCTATAATATATCTCCTTTATAAAGATTATACTATTTATACTTTAGAATCTTTCCTAATATTAATACAAGTCCGGTATTAGCTACTAATTATAATACCTAAAACTTATCCTAGATTTCTCTATCCTTATAAAGTAGTACAAACTCCTTATTAAACTCTTCTTTTAGGATAATTTAACGCTTATTACTTTACTATAGTTATACGAGCGGTTAGCGATTAATTATCGTTTATATTACTTTATCTTCGAAATTACAGTAATATTATTTAATTACTTCTCGCTAATTCCGAAGTTCCTTTAACTTCTCTTTAAATCTCTGAATTCGCTCCTTAGCCTACTTTAAGGTCCCTCCCGTATATAAGTCTAAAGTACAGATTATATTTATAGTGAAAAACTACTTTAATTATTATAAAGTTTCCTCGGAAGGTCCGGAAATAGTATTTTCCTTTAACTTCGCAGTTCCTTTAACCGGTAGTTCTTATCTTATAATACGGTTTTCTCTCTTAAAGTCGACTATTAATTCTCCTTCCTAGGCCTTATACTTATAGTCGCTATCGGTATAGTCGTCCGCTAAGTTCTGAAAATCCTCGTTAAAATACTCTATACTAGAGATCTCTACTATCTATATTATTTTAGCGACTATTACCGTCTTTTTTTCCTTTTAACGGAACTACTTAAGTACCCGATATTCTTTTTTAAAATAGCTTATTTTTCTATAATTAAAGTACTTAATATTATTCTTTCCTTTAAACCGCTTCTAAATTACGTCTACCTTTATAAGTCCTATATAAGTAGTTCCTAAGATATAAGTCCTATAATGCCATCTCTTCTTCTTATTATTAAGACGGTAGGGTCCTTGCATACGTATGCCCTTACGCTCTTTATAGTACTGATATTATCGGTCATCGAGATAGACTACTATCGTAATATACTTGTCGATAGTCTCCGGCTATTCTTATTAATATAGTTTATTTTTAACTTCTTCCTTAAGCCCGTTATAGAATAACTATATTAACTCTTCGTCGTTAATCTCGCTATGGAGTATATTTATTTTAAATACTATAATATAGTCAGCGGTAGATTTATTTTACCTAAAGTTAGCTAGTTATTTCTAAGTATACCTACTTTTATTATACTCTTCGAATATTTCTTTAATCTTTTCTTCGAAACCTTTATATATTTTAAAATATTTTTTAGTAACCTCTTCTTTCTTATTATATTTATTATTAAAATAGTCTTTTAAAATTAGCTCAAATTAGGTAAGTACTTTATCTTTAAGTTTAGACGCGGCTTATATAACCTTAGATTCTTTATCCGGGAAATGGAAAGGATAATATCGAAAATATACTTTAAACTAGATTAAAAATCCTCCTAGTTCCCTTTTAGTTTCTCTATAATAGTCGGGAGCCTTAAATTTAGCGCGTCCCCTTTCCTTACGTAAGGTGCCGATCTCCTAGTAGAGTATAGCGTTCTCCTGCGTAAGGGTATTATAGAAGAGGCGCGACTTATCTTTAAGCTTTCAAATATAGGCGAGAAGCTGGTCGATAGTAAGTTAAGTCGAGGTTCCCCCTTAAGTGTTGATATTTCCGGCTATAGCGTTAACCTAGCGCTTTTAATTTATCCGTAATAGAGTTGAAGTGAGTATATAACGTGTAATGAACCCCTATATAAAACCTCTGAAAGGGATACTCGGTTAAAAGCTACTTCTAATAATTAGTTCGGTACAGCTAAATAATGTATAATAAGATGTCTCAATGTAAACATAAGATACTGTAAATATAAGTTATAATTATATATTGCGGAACTATCTATAAGCTATTTAGTTCTTTCGTATATATAGACCTAGGGACTATGGACCGTTGACTTCTAAACGGTCCTCGGTCCTCTCCTTACTGGTCGATACTGGACCGTGGACCGTGAGCCCCGCCACGGTCCCCGGTCCCAATCTTATTGGTCCGTCCTGTCCACTGGACCGTGAGCCCCGCTCGATTGTTCAGTCCAGCCCTGATTGGTTCCTTACGTCTCCACCGCCTCCCAAAACTGTGACATTTGGGTGGACTTTTGTATGGGCGTGAGTCGCTTTTTTGCCAACCTCACCAAAATCGGAGTCTTCCAAGCCATACTCTGGCCTATCTGCCCGCCCTGGGGTGCAAGGCCCTGGGAGGCCCTCAGTGGGTATGTGGTAGAGGTCGAGTGTGAACCCTACTACAGAGTATTATAGTAGACTTTAGAAGGCTATCGCTACAAATATAGAAGGTTACCCACTAATTCTCTGTTCTACAGCACCTACCAGGTGCTGTAGCCTAGCACCTCAGCAGTGAGCTACAGGTATCATGTGTGACAATTCCGCTACGCTATTAGTGTATTAGCTACAGGGCCCTTAGGCCTGTATATGAGCCATACCTATTTTAATATAATTCTATATATATTTTGACTTTAAATTATTAAATATAAAATTTAAAAAGGTCTTTCTTATTATAAATAAGTAATTTAATTATATATATAAAGTTAATTTATATAAATATTTAAAAAAAAATATACGGATAAACTAAATAAAGTCGTTTCGATTAGAAAAACTAAATAAACGTTATCCTCTTAAATTATAATTATTTTAAGAAAGTCCCTTACTTTTATTACTAAATATTCGGTATAAATTTTATCGATAAAGAATATTATTTTTATTATTGGTTTTAAAATTATCGGACTTTAAAAGAGGATCTTTTATAATTACTTTACTTATAAAATGAAAAGGAAATCCTTTACCTCTATTTTTATTAATAATAAGTATTATATATATAAAGTTAAATTTTAAAATTTTAAATTATATTTAAATTTAACGAAAAGTTTATTATACTTAAATTTCTTAAAAAACTATAATAATAAATCGCTCCTTTACACGTTATATTAAAGAGGATATTTTAAAAAGAATCATAATAAATCGTTTAATATTAGGTTAACGCGATATATATTATTCTAAAAAAATTTAATTTAATTTAATATTCGTTTAAAAATTATTTATTATTTAAATGTAAAACTTATTTAAAATATTAATTATAAACTTTTTAATTTAATTTATAATATAATACCTATATTAATTTAAAATAAAGGGATTAATAAATTCTTTAGTTAAAAGTTTATCGATATTTTAATTATACTTATATATTTAATTATTAACTTAATTATTAAATTCTTTTTAACTTTTAGATTATTTCTTAAGGATTATTAAAATTATATAATAACGGTTCGTAACTTCCCGTAATTATTTAATATCTTAAACGATATTTATAATAATACTTTAAATTTAAATAACGAAACAGGTATTAATATTTTCAATTTACTAATTAAATTACTAAATTTATTATTCGGTAAATATAATACCGGTTTTAATTAAAGTAATATCTTTAATATATTATAATTAAATATATTTATATTATTATTTAAGGTTATTAAATTTCTCCTTTAAAATATAATTTTTATTATTTTATTTAATTAATTAAAGAGTATTTTTATAAGCTTTATATATACGACGATAAAGTTTTATAAATTAAAGAGTAGGGTTTAAAATAATATTAAAGAATTAAATATTGTTAAGAGTTATTATAATATTATCGAATTTTTATAGTATATAAAGGGTAAGTTTTATATAGTTATTAATTTAAATTAGTTTAACTGAAGTAGTATATTAATATTAAAGTTTAAATATATTATATAATAAAATAAATAAATTATTATAAAGGTTTCGGGCTATTATGTATATAAGTAATGTAATAATAAATAATATTAATAAAGAAAGATATATTATATAATTTAAAATAATAAGTTTAAATAAAAGAAAGCTTTAAAAACAGTATTCTCCGGTAGTAAAATTAAAGTCTTTGTCGATATTAATTTAAAGGTTATAAAATAAAGTAATTAGGCCTTTAACAATATTTAAGGGGGTTAGTAATAACGTATTAGATATTAATAAAGAAGGAAGTAAAGGATAAAATAAGGAGAATAATAATTAATAATAAGTAATAAATAATATATCGAACTTTAAATAGTTAAAGATTATATATAATAAAGGCTATAATATAGGGTTTAGAATAGTAGTTTAATTATAGTAATAATCTTTAATAATCTCGAAGCTTATAATAAAAAAAAGAAAAAAAAGATTTAAAATAGTATAGTAATCCTAAACGCGTATTTATCTTCCGTTAAGTAGTCCGTACCCTCCTTACCTTAAACTACTGCTAAGTCCTTTAATATACCACTAGGCCAGTAGGATTCCTTTAATACCCGCTATACCTCTAATTAACTACTTTACTTCCAATGGTTAGCTCACAACGTACAGGTTGGTAGTTATTAGGCCGTGATGTGGCTAGTTGGTTGTTGGCCGTGTGACATTGCTCCTAGTTATTTTGGCCACCTTTAATAGTCCGGCCGCAATATCGAACCCCTGTGATTTTATATAGGTAAATCAACGGAGTGCATTATATACTAGTCACTCCGCGTCGCTCTGAAGTAAAGTCCTCAAAGCTTCCAAAAGCTCTCTCTCCTTCTCTCTTACCGGGAATCGAACCCTCAAATCTCTCTCTCTCTCTCTCTCTCTCTCTCTCTCTCTCTCTCTCTCTCTCTCTCTCTCTCTCTCTCTCTCTCTCTCTCTCTCTCTCTTAACAACTTAGCTCGCGCGCCTTTACTTACATCACTACGCTCGCTACACAAAAGCGACTACTCGCCACCCTTTACGCACTACACGCGCCGGATACTTAGCGCAATGCCGGTACCGGGTATATTACTAATGCGGGGTATATAGCCTATGCGGGCATATGGCCTATGCGGGCATATGGCCTATGCAGAGTATGTAACCTATGCGGGGCATGTAGCCTATACGGAGTATGTAGCTTATATGGGGTATATAGCTCGGTATATAGTTCGGTATATAGTTACTAGGGCAGGTGGCCTATGCGGGCACCCTAGGCTAATAGAAAATAAGTCTTTAATAAAACCTCCTACTAGCTAATTAGTAATTAGGAGCCGTACCGAGCTAAAATAAACCTATTATGATATATTAAGCGAGAGAGTTTTCGTCTGCTTTTTTCTACCCTACTTTCCCCACTTTCTTACCTTACTATTATACTTAAAATAGAAAGTCTTCTAACTTCTCTTCTTTCAGCCTTACAAGTAAGGCAGAAAAGAAGAGGGAAGCTTTAAAGACCAAATGCATATATACGCAGATATAACGCGAGAAGTGCATAATGTTATGCTATGTACAAAGGTACCTATCTGCTGCTCGACCTGTCTGATGAGCGGAATGGCCTGGCATTGACTCGGCCACATGTGCTCCAAGTCATCCCAGCGTCGAGCACAGTGCCAATTGGAATTATTGCTATCACATGCTGCCAAAGTCATGAGGATGATTCGGCCGTATGGCTGTTTGCTGCTTTGAAATGCAGTCTAGGTACTGATTTGGCTTACTGGCGTTTCCTTGCCCTCATTCTTTTGGACCTGTCGTCAATTTCGCAACTTGCAACACCATAACTTCCGCTGTGAACTCGACTTGACTACCTACGTGACCTTGACACACGAAGCATGTTAGATTTCAAGTTCGGCATACGACAGACCGAGGAGGAGCTGGGTGAC
The DNA here is from genome assembly GCA_033296885.1 of Triangularia verruculosa. Taxonomy (NCBI): domain Eukaryota; kingdom Fungi; phylum Ascomycota; class Sordariomycetes; order Sordariales; family Podosporaceae; genus Triangularia; species Triangularia verruculosa. The sequence continues at coordinate 133,263 of MU863915.1, read as the reverse complement.
CGGCCATATCGCCCTGGCATGCCGCCAGGTTGGCACGTTTCCTATTGCCAGATTCCGGGTTGCAACGAAAATGTACTGTTCGAAGTGCTAGATGAGTTGTGTGGGAAGGGCAAGTGGGACATAGAACCACGGCAGCCTCCAATTTGCGTTGCACCAACCTGACCATCGACAACTAATGGCCATAAACCTGGAAACTAGACAGCTTGTAGACCATCAGCTCAGCGGTATTTCATCTTAACAGAGAAACTGTTGACGAAGGTGCGCTTGCTGGAATGCTTATCAGTCTTTTTATCTCCCTGTTTGCACTGCCATGGAAGATTCTAACGCAGCATACCTATTTCATAGGAAGATCTCGTGACGATTCAACTTGGGGGCAGAGAGCTTCCTGGTACAAGGCGGAAGCGAATAGCGGCTCAAAAAGCGAGTTCGGCCCCGGGCAACCACGATGATGAGGCAGAGGCGGTAACATTAGTTGGATCTGACGGAGGAAGCATGGATAGTTTGCTCGATCCGCCTTTAAGCCCAGCACCGGCGCCTACCTACCTTGTACTAGACAAGACATACAGCGGCCGAAATGCAGAGTGGAACGAACTCGAATCAACCGAAAAGTGGAACGTCACGGTGGAAGAGCCCGGGGCGGATATTGAAAGAAGCCGAGGATGGAGGGAGTAGTTGAGAAGGGTTGGGGAGAAACTCGGTATTGGGAAGTAGTTTCTACCTACCTAGTTCGGAGGGACAACTTGACCTCAGTAGTCACAGAAGCAGCTTGATGAGGAAATAACAGCCAAACGTTGTGAAGACATTTCTATGCTCGACCCAATAAAATCAGATACCTTGCCTCAGTTCAGTAACGAAATATGCAGGTTCAAACCATGGAGCCCGGCGGGGGATTGGTACTGGGCTGATTTGAAGCAGGGACATTGGCGTTTGGTGGGACATGCCCTAGTTGAAGAGCGTCATTGTCCGATGCTGGGCTTCTCCTTCGAACGGTCATTCTGGCCCTAGAAAGGCCTTCATGGATGCGAGACATTATCGTGGGCTTGGTGCTGGCAAGAACGGGATTTCCTGAGCTACCACCATCGTTTCTGTGATGGATCACTACCCCGACTGCTGAGCCAGGAGGTGAGTCAGGGGCAGGGTTTGTGGTTGTTATACTGCCGTTTTTACGCCAGAAAAAAGCTCGCTGAATCCATGGGGCGTGATTGGTGACTGAAGGAGTCGCCTGATGCGCTGTTGTCTTTGGCGTATTTGATGGCGAAGTCACAACGTCCGATTCATAACCTGGAGTTGAAGTTCCTGAATCTTTGCCGTACTTCGCTTTCTTTGGTTGAGGAAACCCATTGAGTTTGTCGACCTTGCGCCAGAAGAAGAGAAGGGTCACAATGGTGAATCCGAGCCCGAGAATGATATATATCCAGAAGTACCCGGACAAGACAGGTATGTCATCATCAGCGGCTTTATCATCCTCTTTCGGTGGTCCTCGGAAATTCCACCACACGTCACCCCAGCGGTTCTCGAACTTGAACACGGGAGTCGCGAATATTGTCTGACAACGGATACTGGTCAGCAGGCGGGTTTGTGAGAGCGGACAACACTCACGGAGTGCATGATGCCAAAACAGGGCAGATAGGTAGGTACGTAGTCATTTGTGGTGTACTCACGGAAACAGCTGTTATGGGAAGGTAGATCATCGCAATCACGGCTATGTGCTTACTGATTTCGGCTTGGTGGGTGGCGGAAAGTGCTAAAGACGCTGCCTCGCGTGCCTCATTTCTTGTTAATTGTGCTAAATACTGAGGTAACAGTAAGTGAAGTGAGCACTTAACTAACTTCTCCATCGGGTACTTACCAGATCTGATGTGGTTCGCAGCTCCTCCGCCTTGATTCGACATTGGGACGCGATCCCTTCCAGCTGATCGTCAATCTGTCTGAGCCTGTTCTTGAACCTCCTGGTTGTTTGGATATACTCAATGCTGGCACCCTTGTGATCCGCCCTCTCGTGCTCTACCGTATGCTTGATAATCTTTTCCAACTGGCTTCTTCCGATGCGTGCCTCTTCTTCACAGCCCTTGGTAGCAACAAGGGCGTTTCTCAGTTTCTGGTTCTCCTCGAACCCGAAGATAGATAGCTCGGAACCAAGGATTGTCGTTACTTCGTCCAGCTTCTGAATCACATCGTCCATCAATGCAACGATGCGATGGCGTTGAAGTTCGACAAATATTCCGGCCATCAGGAGGGAGTGCGAGCTGACCTCCGGGGAGGTTTCAAGGAGCTTCGTAACCAAGTCTGCTTGCTCTTTATCGCAGTTGTATATCACTGCGAGCGAGAGTCTAAATTCTGGGAAATAGACCGCAGACATGGACACGCTGTGAGGGTACTCCTTGGGACACGTGACGCCAGTGAACCATCGTATAATATGCCTGCCATGTAACCTTTTCTCCAGAAAGCCCGTGTAGCACTTGTCCTCTCTCATTGCCTCCAAGATCACGCCGTTCATATGGAAGCGATTGATGATCCGTGTCCAGTTTGTAACTGAGAACGGGAGATACCAATGCTCCCTTGGGAATGTTTGCCCATCATCCTCCTCCACATCATCTTCGCCAAAGGGTCTGACACGGCTTGGAAATCTGAAACAATCAGTAGGTGCCTTCTGAGCTTCTGAGAAATGGCTTACAGAATGTGAAAACCGGAGATGTCGGGTTGCTTGTCGATAGGACCCTTTAGGAGATCCTGCTGGAAACATGGACTCTTGAAACAGCATCAGGGATCTAGCGCCTGTAAATCTTGACTTTTGGAGCTAAGGAACACGAACCTTCAGCCAAGCGACATTGTTCCATTCGGCATCATTTGACAAGGGCACCGGTTCCTTGACGCGATAGGTATTGTTGTTGCTCTCTGTATGAAGTGCAAAGCTCCGGTCAGATGGCTTTGACGTTGGCTGATCGTAAACCCAGTTATCAGCCGTAACGTAGGGTTCATAAACATTGGGCCAGTCCATGGCCGAAAGAGCCTCCGGACGCGTCTTTGTCGCAGTCAGTAGGTAAGGTAGGTACTTTGAGGGAATTGAGACGAAAACGAAGATGTATTGATTTGAGAAGCCGCGAGGAGATTGTCTTCGGGTTCATCGGGTCCTTTTATCGGCAGCGGCAGCCACCATGGACCATCATGGTGTGTGTTGCGTCCCCAGCATTCAGCCCCCGCTGCAAGGCTCACGTTCTCGACCTTTCAAACCTGCGAGCGGGTTCCCCGCGGCCGGAGGTTTCCCACCTGCACGAACTTGACGTTAACCACCTCTGGGACCCGCCAATAGAGCGCAGGGAACACATTGGGGAGGGCGTTTCTAGTGCCTGCAGGCGATCATTCTGGGAACCGGCAGTAACACTGAGGCATACCTATGCCGCCCCCTGGTTTTGAGTACAGCAACCCATTCGTGGGGTCGCAGCAGCCTGGTCCTGTTGTGAGCGGGAATGCTGTCTGAAAGAAGGCTGTCTTTAAGGTGCTCGTGGGAGGGAACACAACCGGCCACTGGCTCGCAGCAGGCCACAAGTCGAATGCTCTCGTGTCTTCCAAGCCTCTCAATGCAGTCTTTGTGATATATCAGGCCACAACATATCCTATTGAACATAACAGCAGTGATTCAGATATCAGCTGGAGGGAATGGCAGCAGACCATGGAACCTGGAATTCTCGAGAATCGAATGGACTCTCAACAAGTGAATGATGTTGACACTGCACCTTGCCTTCTGTATGCATTGTAAAAAGAGTTTTATCGATACTGGGGATCGAATCTTCCAAGGTACCTACCAAGCACAATGACACATCGTGTTGGGCATAAAATGACAACGTCAGCGGGAACACCAGGTTGAACAGGTCATTCTGCAGGACCCGTCGGTTCGATTGGCTGGCACATACCGGCGGCCCCGCCTCCTATTTTGCCATCTTACTTAAAAGGTCGCAGGCTGCCACCCTCCCACCGGGCGCACAGTGTCTGATTTCAGATTATTGAGTATTGTGTAACACACCCAAGCAAGAATTCCAAGCCACACACGTGTTGAATGTCTCAGTGTTCAGCGTCAGTTTCGCCCCGCGTCATCCGCACTGCCATCCGGTCCTCCTGAACTCGCTCTTCATTTTCGGAGGACTCCACTCCCATGTGCGCTCTTCTCTTCCAATATTTACCGCGACCAGCGAGCACCTTTGACAGTTGCGTTCCTGGATATCAGCGCAGTAATTCTGTACTCGTTCCAATTGTTTTGACTGACTGTTTATTTGATTGCCTATTACTTTAGGCCGTTCTGTCCTCCGCTCCGCGCTGCGGCTCCCAGTACAATGGATGCCCGTAGACGGTCGCATCAAGCCTATCTCCAGATACAATATGGAGATACCGGCCAACTGATAACCACATTAAACCAGATGATTGGGAAGAATAACTATAAGCTGACGGTGTGTGCTCTGTTATCTTCCGCGTGTAAGATACATGACACTGACGGTGAGAACTTCAGATGAAAGGCAGCAATCGCTGGATCATCGCGACGGATCAACCGCTAACCAACGTACGCATCACCTCTTTATCCACATCTCTTTCTTCCGCTACTATTTACTAACAAGAATGTGATCGTAGGACGATCTCGAACACATCCGACAACAATCCGTGAAGCGTCTGGACACTCGAAGCAGAGACGAACAACCTATACGGTCGACGTTCGGACGAAGGTCCACCTTCAGACGTACCATCTCTCCGTCACCCTCACCTTCGAACTCGGAGACAAGTCTGAAACCAGCGACGACATGGAAATCTGCCGTTACGAAGCTTCTACATGTCATGTCAATACTTCAACCGAAGACTGCTGCAAGATCACATGACAGACCGACATCAACCACAGCTGCAGGGGATCCCACCTTCCGATAAGATAATCGATTGCACCATACGTTAAAAATTGGTATCGAGGGGAAGATAGTTGAAGTCTTTGTATTCAGCAGAGGCATCAGTCGAGGATGATTATTGTTGCTGATATTAGCTGACGGATGACCGGGGCGGGGGTAAGATTGTGCATTGGATAGGCGTGTTGGCGCGGTCTGTACGGATTTGGCTTCAAACTTTCTTCACTATGATGCATACGCTTTAGGCCGCAATGGAGTTATATGAACTAGGCATTATCAATTTACACCCATAGCTTTCGTTAATTACCTGAAGTAAGGTTTGGAGCGAGGGCCATCAGGGCATACTTGTCATCACCGATACACTTTCCGAAGAACTGCCAAATGGAGGAGGGATGAAAATGCCAGACTGCTGCTGATGGGGTTAACAAAGTAAATGAAACTGAGTACGTTTTACACTCTTGTTACACTTGAACATTCGAAGCTCTCAACCTTTACCATCCCGGGAAACTGTCACACAAAAGGGCCTATACACAGAGGGCATCGTCATCGGGCTATGCCCCATTCCAACACCGGCATTTACCCAGTTTCAGGTGTGCCATTGCCCAAAACCTTTCTCTAAAAAAACGGGGCGGTACATATATGCCTTATCATCTTGGACAGAATCGGTTGAGGCAAACTTGCGGACCCATTCACGTAGTCTACCGACCTTAGATACCTATAGAGATGCGGCTATGATAGTTTACTGTAGCCGAGATTAAAAACAATGACTGAGCTGCCAAATCTTCAGAGAAGACGGTGAGCTCAGGATTCAGGGGTTCAGGGGTTCAGGGGCTCAAGGGGCTCCACTAAAATAAACAAAGAATCATAAGGTAATAAAGACACACAATTGCGGTGACTAAGGAGAAACATAACATCTTCATTACATCCGCGTCTTGGCCCACTTTGTCACAATAAGTGCAAGCAGCTCTCTGTGTGGTGCAAGCGGGGCTTTCGCTGGCTTGTGTGTTTCTTTTGACCATTTATTACATTCGAGGTGACTTGTTGCGGCAGGCTACATCACTCCAAGTTGCTGCAGTTCTTGTCAAGGGCCGTTTCATAATTCAAGAAAAATGACACCGCTGAAGAAGAATTGTATCCAAAAACGAAAACACACACACAACGATTCGCCATATCTGTCCACCCCTTCGAAGCGAAACCTTTCAGGGCAATGGGACGGTGGGGGCCCATTATCTTCTTGCCCAGCCACATCAGCCTTACGACCATGAAAACAAGTGCTTCAAAGAAGCCAAGATCCCGTTAGAGCTTGACTTTTGCCCCGCTCCGGAGGGTTCGCTAGGATATGGCAGAAACTCATAAGGAGGCACTTTCTCCCACAGCCGTTGATGTGCCTCTGGGTCATCGAGATCCTCCTGTGATACAAGATGTCTGAAAGCTCGTTCGTTGAGAGTCTGGTGATCAGCCTATGAGAAACCGGTCAGTTGAGATTAGCACAGACAATTAACGGGATCACGATCAAGTTGGGGAACTCGGACATCTGTAAGAGGTGTCGCCGTTACTATAAGCCATTCTTCATCGTCGATCTCCTGAATTACCCATCTATTAGTGGAAAACTGACTAAGATGGACAGAGTTGGTGCTTACATCAAGGCAAAAGGTGTCCTTTCCTCGAAGTCGTTCGAGTTCTGCGATGATATCACGGATGTTAAGTCTTGTGTAAACATAAACTTGGTGCCATCCTTCAGGGATTTTCATTTTCTCGAACAGTTTGGGTTTTGAGACGGGGTTTTGAAGGGACCTGTAAGTAGGTAGGTAGGTAGTGTCAGTGTTATCGCTCGCATATATTTGCACAATACTGGAGGAGGCATGCGAAGCTTAAAACATAGGATAGGGACCGTACATGGTGAGAATGTTGTCTCAACCGGGCAGAGAGTACGTGAAATGTTTGAGGCAGGATCAAACTGATCGGATGAGACGCTGAGGATGCATACTGGTGCAGATGAACGTTTGTGTGGCAGGTGGCACATGCTGGGATAAAAAGGCGGGAGTTCACACTGTTTAATCTGCTGGTAGCCGACCTTTAAAAGGCGATTGGGGCAGAGAAGGGGCGGGGCCGGCGGGTTACCTCACCCAGTCGGAGACGTAGCGGCCTTGACCTTGCAGATGGCCCAACCAGCCATCCAATTGCGACCAGGGGGACATTGTACCTGGCACCAAGCAGTTGTCACATTCTCACCTCGTAATCAAGACTGCAACTTTTGTCACCTACCTACCTACCTATGCAGCCCGCTACCTATCTTTGGAAGCTGGAAGTGACACAGGAACCCCCATGCAAGGCCCCATTCATCCCTGCAAGTTGACGATCTGCGCTCCAAGCGCTAGAGACCTTTTAACACAACAAGAAGTAGTCGCTGCATTCAAACATTCCCATGGTAGCGGAAAGGCTCCCTTGGTCTGTACCCATCGTACGAAGCAAACATGCCCCTCGTTGGCAGTAGGAACTAACTCGAGGCCCCCGGGGCGATGAGTCTGACTAGGTACCGGTAGGTAGATACCAAGATACCTAAGGTACGTTGCCGTGCGACCGCACCTGTGGCAGTAATTGCAGAGATAACTGCCAGTGTAGCCGATATTAAAAACAATGAAAGAGCTGTCATATCTACTATAGATGCTTGATTAGGTAGCCTTGGACGTTTTCTCCGGCCATATCTTCAGATGAGAGGGTGAGCTCAAGATCCAGGGGCTCAGGGGCTCAGGGGGATCGACCAATATAAACAAAGAATCACAACAAAGACACACCATTGAGATGGCTAAAGAGCGACATAGGAGCTTCAAGTTGATATTTTTAATGCCCTCCGCAACAGCCTATAAGCCAAGATGCATGCTTAAAATACCTAAACGACCAAATGAAATTAAACTGAAATATTCCTGGCAAGACGTGAAACATAGGTGCGCAGAAAACAGTCTCTACCTCTACCTCTATAATCTCCATCTTCTTCGTGCGCACAGCGCAGAACCTCTAGCCCCAACGCCCCATCTGTTGCCAACTACCTCCAGTCATCTCTAAAATCAGACTCGAGATGCTGCTGTTGAAGGGAGTACCGTGCCTAAGGTACGTTATTCGGCACTTGAGAGGAAGAAAGAGGGCCAGCCCTCACGACCGGTGCCATCGAGTATTGGTTTGGATGTACCACTTTCTTTGGCTTCTTGGCCATCAGTGATGAAAGCCAACTCGGCGGCACAAAACGCTCAATCAGAGACCGCGGCTTAGAGCTGTCTGCTGGTGCGAAAGCTTGAATGGAGGCGGCAGATGTGCGGCCGGTGCTGCCTCGTCGAAACGTAGTTGTTGCTTGCGGTGGTGCCGGGTTTGTTGACTTTTCGTTCTGCATGTCTTCACGGTCCTGTCTTTTCAATTCATCTGACTTATATTTGTAGAACCCGAACGTAATCGCGGTGAATATGATACCAAGCCCAAGGTAAATCCAAAAGTAGACCGAAAGCACGTCCATCTTGGGGTCGGCTGTTGAAACGCCACTTTCTGCGGATGAATTACTTTCCGCCGGGCGCTGACCCTTGTAGTCGATCCAGTTGTTCTCGAACTTGAAGACAGGTGTAGCGAATATTGTCTGTGCATAGGTACCTAGATTAGCAAAGCGGACAGACGTGGAAACATGTCAGTTTCGGAATTCTGACTTACCGATACTGCTGTCAGAGGCAAATACGCCATAGCAATGAACGCCATGAACTTGCTCATCTCTGCTTGTTCGAGGGCATGGCGCGTTTCCTTCCTGGCGTTCTCTGCCCGGTACTGCATTAAGCTACGTCAAATTCTGTTCCTCCCGAAAGCCAGCAATTTGGTACTAGAGTTGGTACGAGAAGTAGCTTACCAGCTCCGCTGTTTTGCCCAAAAGTGCTGAGCAACATTCCAGAATTGTTATGGACTCCTGGAACTCAAGGTCAATCTCTTCCAACCGGAGCTCAAATCTCCTGGCGCCTTCCTTCTTGCCCTCGTCTCTCTCCGTGTCCTTGCAATGCTCGGCGTGACGGACTATCTTTTGCAGCTGGCCTTTAGCTGCCCTGACTTGCTCTAGCGCCACTTCGAGCTTTACAGTGGTCTTGCGAATGGCCTCATTCGCCGCGAAACTGAATGTGGGTAACGTTGGCACCGGTGCCTTTGTCGAGGTATCTTTGTCAGGAATGAGCTGGTAATTGACCCGGTTACACAGTGCCTTCATCTCTTTCGTTGTATCGCGGATTCGCTTCAGTTGAAGTTCCGCGAAAAGGCATGGCATCAGAAGTTGATGGGATCCGAGCTCCAATGATTGTTCAAGAAACTCGCCGATGCTCTTCTTTTGTGCCGCACTGCAGTTGTATACCACAGCAAAGGAAAGGTTGCAACTGGTGAAGTGTACAGCCGACATTGAGAAGCTCTCGTTTTGTCGTTTTGGAGCGGCCATGCCGGTGAACCAATCGATCATGTGGACATTGCCGCCTTGAGTCAAGTTCTTGGTCGCGAAGCCAGCGTAGCAGCGTTGTGTCTTGATCACCTGGCGAATACTGTCGTGAAGATGAAACTGTCCCACAATTTTCCCCCAGTTGGACTGGGAGAATGGGAGGCGGAGGTGGTCCCGTTGGGGCAGTGCTTTACTTGTACCAAACGGTATAGGTTGACAGGGGATGCTACACAGTGTTGACGTCAACTCAAATGCAGGCTGTAAAGGGATCCGTCGATGTAAATGGGCATGGTGACTCACAGTATATGGAAACCTGAGAGGGTGTTGTCTGTCGGGGCTTTGAGGAGATCGTGTCTAAAAACTGCATTCTTCCCTGCTTGTGAGTTTGTAGATGCGAAGCTATTCAGTTCACGATGGCTGGACAACCGAGAACTACAGGCAGGATGTGAGCTCTTACTTTAAACCACTCGCTACTCCACTGGTCCCAGTCGGCATCATTAGGTATCCGAAATTCACTGTTTAGTTTGTATTTCCCCTGGTAAAGTCCGTCAGTTAGGTATGTAAACACGTACCACGCGCCAGATCTTTCCAGGGCATTGGCCACTTACATTCTGGAGTGTACTGGCCAAAACCGTGCTGTAGCTGCCTGCGCTACTGTTGATTGTGGTCGGGCTTAAGGGCGCACTTCTGGTGTACTTGAACGAGCCGAGACCAGTGGTAGGACTCAACACAATGTCAACGTTGCTTGTGTTGGTTTGATCCATTTTGTGACTAGATTTTGTCGAGTGGACTCCAACACAAGCGACAAGGGAGGTAGCTAGGTAGGTGGTGAAAGTAACAGATCCACAAAGGCCTAATCGAGTACTTTTGAGAACAGAGTAGCTGCAATGTTTATATAATGTCCTCAACTAGAGAGTTGATACTATACATAGCTCAATGTTTCAAGACCCAACGGCCTTTTCAATCACACCTCTCTACAGGCCGCGATTCCTAGGTAGCTTAGCTACCTAGGTAAAGCAGCTTACGGCGACCAGGGCAGCGCTACATGCAGCCGAACACAAATGAACGCGATAAAATGGGCCGGAAGTTGGCCTTTGAAATTCCTGGTCGGAGCATGGTCAGCTACCCCAGGACGCTTCGGCCCGTACCATCTTTTGAACTTCTTGTTTTATCGTCATACCTAGTGCGACCTTCAGGTACCTTCAAGCATGTTGTGATTGCAGGTCATTGTTATTACCATCCAAAGCCAGGGCTGAGGGAATCTTAACCAAGAATAGGTACCTAGGTATATTGGCCTCTTGATAGGGAACAAGAGCGCGCACCGCATTTTCAAGCCCTGATAAGTATTTTGTATTTCGTTTTTCTGCGAATATGTCGTTCGACGAACACGCAGGTGGGCACGTGGATACTACCTTAGGTACCTCACTTGCTTGCGGACAACTCTGATGTGACATGTTGCTTTGTTTCATCGTATCACAGTCAGGAGTCCTGGCTTCCGGAGAAAACGGCCTGCATATAGCTGCTGCTGGCAGCCGAAAGCTTTTGATCATCTGGATGTGACAACCACCTGGCCCCAAGCTTAATGTGTGGTTGCGATTGGATGGCCCGGCTGCGCCATCTGCAGGTCCGGTCGGCTATGACTGGACGAGGCAGCCCATCGACCCCGCCACCTCTCGACCCCAACTCCCCTTAAAAGCTCTGTAACCAGCAGGTTTAGCAGTATGAAATCTTAAACCATTCATCTCTTTCCGTGCCACCTTTGACAAGCCATCTGGCGGCGTCGTGTCTCAACGATCCGTCTCATCTTGCCTCAAATTCTGCACAACCATCTCACTCTGTTTCTTGTGCATTTTCGGTCCAAATTGAGCCAACGTTGTAATAATTATGTACGTCCCTTGAGTGACCCTCGAATGGGATAAAAGCCGCTGGGTCGCATGTCTTCTCCGACATAGCGTAGACACGGTAGAGAGGAACGTGTGCAAACACTGACAACAATTCAAGGTCTTTTCAAAATTCACACTTTGAGGAAATGCAAATTCCCGAAGGGTGGCACAAGGTCTATGTCTACTCCAGGCTCGAGACTGACCTCATTGTTGAGGAACTCGAGCGCATCATAGGAAAAGATAACTTTTACCTCAAGGCAAGTACTCTACTGATGTGGTCCAGGAGTCCCACTAATGAATGCGTGCTAAAGGAGATCGACAATGAGGAATGGCTTATAGTGACGGAGGAGCCAATTACAGATGTGAGAGCCCGTGGACCTGGCCGTGTGATTCCACCATTTACTGACCGCTCCTCGCAGGCTGAGCACCGCAAACTGAATGAACGAGCTTTCGAATACCTCGTATCGGAGGAAGACCGCGATGACCCAGACGCACTCCGACGGCTTTGGGAGAAGGTTCCTCCCTACCCGGGGCTACCAATGCCTAAGCAAAGTGCTGGGACGAGACAGAAGTCAAACTCGGATGGGACTTTTGCTTTCTTGAGGCGCCTCATTATGAGGTCATGAATCCAAGGGGGCACGTATGCCAGAACCTGGAAGGTAATGACCCTCGTGGTGCCGCACCATGTTGCAAGATTTCGCTGACAAAGGGAATGGCAGATACCTATGATGGATGGAATACTTGAGATGTAGGATCGGATACCGAGGCGGTGAGTGGTTTTAGTGGATTTTGGATATTGTGTTTTGGATTATGTTAGCGCGATGTGAATGATGATAAACCTTGATATTTCTCGATGTATCAACTACCTACCTTACCGTATAGCCGTCTAAAGTGATATAGCCACGTGGCTGAACTCTTCCCCATACACGGGCACCTGGCTTGGGCGGATCACCTATTGCATGGGCGCACTCTAATCTTACCTACCTACCTTAGGTAGTTAGACATCCTTGCCTGGAAAACAATCAATTCGTACCTAAACCTAGCTTTATCCTCGTCATGGATACATCGTAATTCAAGCACCTAGATATGTACAGCAGGACAGAATTGTTGATATCCTTGAGTGAAATCAGGGCCTAGAAAGTACTGTGATTACACGTCCTTGGGCCTCTCGAAAGCAGAGTGCTATGACGATCAAAAACGCAGAGGTGGCGTTGTTGAGATCAGGGTATCGTCTTGACTGCGTGTCGGCCCATCCGACCCAACCAACAGCGCCCCCTCCCAGCCTGCCATACTCTGCCTAATCAAGAGGGCTGAGGCGTGCCACCCATCCCCTCCGATGAAGCAGTGCGCAGTGCCATCCGACTTGTAATTCAAGTCTGTATCTCGACGCCGCAACAGCTTGCAAAGGGCTGCTTGTACGGGTAAGCTCTGTGCAAGATGTCATCATCTTTCCCTACACGTGTCGTGGGGCAGGCTTGGTCCGCTTTTGTTCGCAGGGCGACCCGGCCGAGAGCGGTGTTTGGAGTCTCGTCACCTAGGTAGGTACCGGCGAATATCCGATACGTACGAGCCAGTTCTGCTCGAGAGCCAAACAAAATGTCATATTTGGATAGGTGTCTAGGTGTTAACGATTGTCCGCTCCACTCCGAGATTAAACACTGGGTCAGCTGCAAGCCGATTTTCGCCGGCCGAGAGGAGGTAGCCCGGTTAGTCCCGCCGCTCCAAATGACCTGTCTCTCCCGCCTCTTACTCTTGCTTTATTTTCCCGCACTTTCCAGAAAACAAGGACACAGGTTCAGCCTGGTTGGTTTAAACACCACAACCCCCTGAACACCTTGGGCGATCTTGACCAGTGTCTCCAAGTCTATCTCATTTGTGCGTTATATCTATCCAACCTCACCTCCACATATTTTGTCTTCTCGTGATTTTGTCTTATCGTAGCCCTTGTTGTTTCAACGGACGCAGGCATCATGTACCTTGCCGCAAATTCTCTGACATAGGTATCCCACACGCAGATCCCGTCAGTATATACTACCTAGGTAGGTAGGTACCTATTCATCAATATCAACCCGTGCGCTTACACAGGCACAAGGGCCGTGTTCAAACCTCGGGGCCGCACTTCAATGCCTGAAACGATGCTAGTTCCCCTGGAATGGCACAAAGTTTTCGTCAATACAAAATTGGATGGGGACAATATAAATGCGGGACTTAGAGAGATCTGCGGTGAAGGGCTATTCAAACTCAAGGTGAGCTTATAGTCATTCATATACCTTACTAGGCTCTTGTTAATGGATATCACTGCATTCAAGGCTACCGACCGCGATGAATGGCTTATCGTAACAGAGCGACCGTTAACAGAGGTGAGAGCCCAATCCAACTTGTCCGGAGAATTACCTCTCCGTGTCTACGCCCTAACTCACTAGGTATGCGCTTCCCGTAGACCGATCCCGAAGCAATGAGGAAGCGTGCCTCCACATATCTCGAGTCCCAGGCACAGTACTTCAGCGCATCTGATGATATTCCGATCTGGGAACCAGGGACTTCGTTCACCTTCGGGCAGACGCAAACTTCAGACAAGCCGCCTGGATCTAACTGCTTCAAACGCCTTTATACTGGGTCCTGGAAGCTTGGCTACGGAAGAGAATCCCTCGGCACATCGACTTTCACATCATCGTAACAGGGGGGAGAAGATGAAGCCACTGCTTATCGAGAAGGGGAGTGGCAAATCGATAAAATATAGATTTGCGGGTGTTGGGGCTTTCTTTCACCTCCTTACTCGTCTGTATGACGATGCTTAGGTAACCTTTGTCATCGTCATTGCTGGTACAGGTACCTGATTAAGCTACATTAAAGTACTAGCAATTTACAGTTGTGTATTTGAGAGTCTGTGGGCTGATACTTGAACCTTAAGTAGGTAGGTTCGAGACCTACCGGCGCCGACTAATGGGGATTAGGGGGATAGTTCAGTGGCCATCAAGTCCCGAAACAATCTATTTTCACAACCAATATTTGGTATGCATAATTCTCATTAAAACCACGTTATCACGGTGATATTCATGACTACCTATCTAGACATGATATATAAGTCTTGCCACACGCGTTTAAGCACGCTACCCCCGCCCCGATGCCCCAAATCCTCGCCCGAAGAAGTTCTCATAGAATTAACAACAATTCAAAGTCCCCCCTCGAAAAATTAAAAGCGTCCGAAGGACGGCATTGCATCTACGTGCCCGGACACAATTCTCCACATACCTGACATTTTTGCGCCACTAGAGGAGATCTCCGGCAAAGATAACTTCGGTTTCGATGTGCGTGCGGAGATTCCTTTTATAAGGTACGTTGTTTGATTGCCTTGAATTAAGTTACCTCTGTTTCGTTAGGTAACCAGATTCAAATCTCATCTGGGTCACTTCTCTGGCGCGTGTCGGAACCATGGGTCTTCATAAGGTAGGTAGGTATGTCTCGGAAGTTTCTTTTTCCTTTGACTGTTCCTTCCCGTAACCTCTTACGAAGCAGTTCCATTGTTGCAATTGGCGCGTTACCAACGCACACAAATAGCAGTGTCATTGGAGACGGCAGGGTCTTTTCTGCATGTCGGCCTCCAATAATATGCACTGAGCCTTGGCGCGAGGGATAATAGGTCGGGAAAGGGCCAAGCAGCCGCTCTGTTTTGTCACAAGCGGCTAGTCGACCCCGCCCTCTTGCTGTCACATCATGCGGGCTCCCCTGTCACAGGCAGCACAGTGTTTTATTCAGCCTCCTTAACTCCTGTTATGTAAGATGTAAACACTACGCCACACAGGTGCCTTAGCCTGGCCCCTAGCCCCCACACTGTTGTCTGGCTCCCCTTCTCCCCCACCTCATAAAGGCATCCTCGTCACGTACGTTTTTCCTCCTTGCAGTCCGCTTTTAAGCGTTTCAGAGACGAAATCTTCGTCAAAGCAGGCATCATTATCTTGATTCCATCCCTCATTTCCTGGTAGCATTTTACATCAGGCCTATTTTCTCTTTCCACCGTGCCAGGGACTGCGGTGCTATGGAGGCCTACGAGAGATCTCACCAAGCCTATCTCCAGATCCAATATGGAGATACTGGCCAGCTTATCAACGCACTTAACCAGATGCTGGGCGAGAATCAGTACGGTCTGAAAGTAAGTGGTCTCGGGTTGTTGACAAACCAGGTAGTCGCAAAGTACAGTCCTAACATGCGGCATTGTTTAGACGAGAGGAAGCAATAGATGGGTCATTTCGACGGAACGAAAGTTAAGCGATGTACGTATCTGCCTCCCGAGTCTTTACTTACATCGTATTATACCATCTTCGAAGGTTTAATTTCTGATCGAACCTCACCTACGACGTAGGACGAACTCGATTACCTTAGATCTGCGAGCAGTCGGTGAAGGAGCTTGACGATCTATACCCGGATGAAGTCGCGATGCACTCCAGGGAGATCTACGCAGAAAGCACCACTGTTCATGTTGTGACCACGAATCCTCGGTCGATGGGGTGAAGATTTTCAATGAGGTATACATCAAGCCTTGGAATGCTGTAAAGGGTATTTGAGATGTTAGACCATCGCTTGACAATGAGTTTCGGGTTTGTTTCTTGGTCGATGGCAGTGCATCCTCTGCGGGGACTATGGGTACTTGTGGCTGGGTCTAGCATGTATGACTGGGAGTATGCAGATGTGATAGGGTGTGATGTGTGTTTATAGCTACTTGGCCTTTGGTATAGATGGTTGTAAACCGCCGCTTCCAGTACACAACTCAAAACATCATCACCAAGACACCGGAATTTCTGCTTGTGAAGTCCCTATGTCCTTCAAATTAACTCACCTACTAAAGAGAGGGCATATGAAGATTACACGACCCTGAGCGGTACTATGGTGCAGTAGAATGCAGTTAAGTGCAACAGCATGGCTTGTAAGTAAACAGTCCCAGCCATGCCCTGAAGCGGAAGACCCATGAGACCAACCCAAGGCAAGCCACCGCTGGAGTTTGGGGGTTTTAAGGGAGTGGCGTGGTATGGCATTGGGCCCGCAGCGTACACAGTCCGGCCACAATACATTACTACGCAGACTGGAACACTATGTCAGCGCTGTTTTGAAAATATGTGGCTGATGTTCTGCCCATAACCTTGTTCCATGCGCGATAGCATAGTGTGATGCAGTCGGTCAGACATGCACGACCACACCCCTAGATTAAACTTAGGAAGCTAGAGGCTGGCGATGTCTACTAAGAATAGCGCGACTTATTTTAGACCTTGTAGACTTGCTCGCGCAGTGTGAGTTCGGAGGTTCAGGGGTGGCTCCACCAAAGTAAACAAAGGCAGACGTTGTGAGGCTAGGGTAGGTACGTAAGTAGGTAGTTGAGGTACCTACCTTGCCTAGCTGCGACGATGATAGTTGAAAATCTGCGCTATCATATTCAGCTTCATATCATGTAACTTATATGGAAACCTAACAGAATCAACAGTGTGGTGTTTTACTATCCCACAAGCCATATAAGAGAATCCATGAGATTGACCCGTAATGATAATGTGACACAATACTGAAGAAAGAACAAACAGCGACAATGCGCGAAATCTACGTACTAAAGGCCGAACCGGATTATATATTGACTGATGCTTGAAGATGCTGAAGGTGTGGACTGGAAAAGCAGTGGTTTTCGACACCTGTTCATAATCGGGGTAGTGCTAGGCGGGCGAAATCTCCAAAGGGTGTCGCATGGTTGTGATCGGTGAAGGCGGTAGCCGCCTCTAACAGGACAAGGCAACACGATATGCCCTGTGGTGCTCTCATCTCAAACGACTTCATCACCTCTTGCTTTACATGGCCAGTTGGCACTTATCCACACCGGATAGCCAGTGCGCAGCTTCATATTCTTCCCTGAGCCTGTAACTTTCAACCCATTCCCGCGAGCTGAATCCATTTCTTACGTACCTAGTGATTTGACCACTTGTCCTCCCCACGGCACCTGATTCCATTTTTCGTCCCATGCCTATGGCCGTATAAATTCCATCACTGTCCCGTGCGTCACTCTCTTCCTCTTCCTTTGTTTAAAACGACATCACTGCGCCCAACGCCCCCCATCCTGGGCTGGGTCAATTTCATTCTACATTCCCTACCTTCCAGGTTACTACTGATCTTAGCAACAATCAAGTCTCCGCTAGGTCCCTCCAGTTTTATGTATTTTTTCAACACAATGTCGGTTCCTACTGCACGGCGCGAAGTCTTCATCTACACGAAGCTAGATCCGGCCAATCTCGCCGAGAACCTTCGAAATGTCTGTGGAGAGGACTGCTTTGAGATTAAGGTCGGTCCCCCACCATGCAACCCATATCATCAAAGCCGAGCCTAATACTAAAACATCCCCAACTTCAGGCTACCGCCCGTGACGAATGGCTTATTATCACGGATTAGCCGCTGACTGAGGTAATGCCACACCAATACTTCTTTAACAACATTTGGACTCACTTTCTGATGTCATATTTCGAGCAGGCCAGCCACCAGGAATTGAAGGAACGCGCCCTGAAATACCTTGAGACACAAGCGAAATATCTGGAAGGGCCAATTTCGTGCCTTCCCATATGGGAGAGGAGGCCTGAAATCACATTCATACAACAGCCGCGACAACGCAAGACTAGTTCCATCTGGGCCAGAATCTTTTTCCTGGGTTCCTAAAGTCAGGGTCTCAAGTATTTCCGAATACTTCAGGCATTGATCGCGAGGTAGACATGGGTTGGCTTGCCTCGGACCCCGATGTTGCGGTAGTTCTCTCTCTCTAGTGTTGGCTCGTATTCAATGTCTCAATGCCCACTGGATAGAGTTAATTTCTATTGCTGCTTGTTTGCTGTGTCATAGTATCCTGATTGTCTACCATGTTACGCAAAGTGCACAGGAGTTTGATGCCTTCCTTGCCGGCCCTACAGCGTGATGCTGTATCAGTACCTAATCTTGTAGATGTGACCGCTTCTCACAGGACAAACACCGCATCCTCAGCTGCATTTCGTATGACAAATGCTCTCCAATGACAGTGGACCCGGTCGGAGACTGGAGGCGTGGCGTGATCAAGACCGGTCTGCCAACATAAGGCAAAATAGCACACCATTGACAGATCTGCAGTTCATTTGTTTCAGCCGCGTGAACAGCCAGCATTCTACACAGTGTGCCTGTCATGACAAGCACCGTCTGCGCAGCATGTGACCCATCATTTCTTCATGTCAGAACAGAGGTCACAAACTGAAATGGTCAGGGGGCATCGGGACCGTGCTGTCTGCGCGCTTTGCGGCCGCTGGCTTCCGATTTCTCATCGATGTGGCCCCACAAATCGCTCAGTGATTCCAACTTTTCACGGTCAACATTCAAGGTTGCGTCCGTATGCTTGGCAGATTGGGCAATTGTCAGCTGGCCTTAGAAAACTGTTGGGTTGCTGGCAAACAAAGCCGGGCAGGATCAAGTTGAGACCAAGCGTCAGGTACGCCCGTATCGCTCGTTTATGTAGTTGCCCACCCAGTACGTTCTCACTTCCAAACGCAAATCTTTCCTTGCTGTCTCTTACGATTTCCAAAATGGAGGCGCAACTATGAATGCACCTCCTGGCTGGCATGCCTTATAGGTGCAAGCCAGGCGCCCTCTCGACTTGTGAGCAGGAGTGAAAAAGCCCAGGGGAGCTTAATGAAGCTTAAACGGAAAGAGCAGTCAAGTTTTGAGAAGAAATCGAAGACACCTTGCCACTGCTTCCAGAGCTTGAAATCAACGTTCAACAGAAGGCGCCCAAGGCTTGTACAGTACTTTCCATTGGTGCCAGTGTTGGAGATGCAATTTCAACAAGGAAGGTACCGCTGCTGCTTGCAAGTCAGGTCCTCACCTCGCTGAATCCCTCTATCGCCTTTGTCGGGTTGCATGATGCCAACTTGATTGCCCACTTCCCAGCGCCGACCTCCTCTCGTCGTCTAGACAGTGATGCGATATCCGAGCAATATAGCACCGGCAATGCCTTTACACTACCGCAGCTCTCTGCTTCTGCCGCAACTGTCTGCTTCCATTTCTGTCCTTATCAACATTCAATACCCACCAGGCGTTTTGCAGGCAACTTCTCTTATACAGCAATTGCCAAGCCCCCGACAATGCACACGATACGATGACACGGGTGGGGACATGGAATGGGGTTTACAGTGATTCTCGTGTCCACGCGTGCGTACGTCCTATCGTCTTGGGTCTCTTGCGGAATGCTAACGTGGCATTGTGCCAAAGCCAGGCATCGTGTGCTAATCTGCTTTTCCAGTAGGAACAAAACCGCCTCCAACCCGCCTCCACCAAACCCCAACCCAAAGCAGGAGAAGAAGAAGAAGAAGAAGAAGAGGAGAAGATGATGACGACAACGACAACCACCACCATCACCATATACGCCCAATCATTTTTAACGTGTCCGACCAACACCCCGTCCCCTACCTGCCCGATTTCCTCCGAACAGGGGGAGCAAATTCTGTCGGCGTTGTCGAGCGGCCCCTCGGGCTAGGTAAATTGGTTCCTGGCTGTGATCACCATAGCGTCGCCTGCTTGGATGTTGTGGGAGATTGTGTGGCGGATAATCGGCTATTGTAAGCCAACGGTTAACCCATTGCAAGCTCGGGCCGAAACATTGGAGGGCGAACTCGCCCTGGCTCGGACGGAGCGAGACAAAGCTCTAATGAGGCTCATGGGGACGGAGGCTTGCCTTAGCTCTTCTTCCTTTTCTGACAAATTAATCATGCGCGCTGCGCTTTGCTTCTTAGGGTGGACATGAGCTAATCTTCGCTTCTGAGCTTGCTATGATATAATACTGCTTCCACTCCCTTTGAACTTCAGTCTGGTGTGGGCTTGATTTGCTTAAGACTATACTGGCGTTTTAAAAGGTGGTGAGACCCTCAAATATCGTTGCTTAGACTGAGCATGTACCCTGATTGCCATAACCTGAAACCCAGCACACCATGGAAGAGCATTAGGAGTCTGGTCCAAATACACAGAAACCTAACACGACTGGCTCTCAGGGTCATCGTTTGTGGCATGGTAGACAATGGCGCGAATTTCAATGCTCTGGCGCAGAGGTGAGTTCGCTGGTACCTCACCAAGCCGTTTGAATGCCGCATGAGGCGCCACTGGATGTCGATTAGCTGTGAATGGCTTCAATAGTGGCTTTGCGCCTGTAGGCAGCGTTCTAGACTATCACTCACATCTAGCTCTGCCATCCATTATGGAGTCAAAGTTCTTAAAGATGATCCCCTCACCAGGCTCCATATTGTCGAGGAAGTACCAACGTTGCTTTGAATTGTATTTGAGCTGCAGATTTTCGCCGACATAATGGTGATACACCAAGTCGTGAGTAATGAGATCTTCATTCTCAACAGTGCGAGCATCACATATGCCCAGCACCATATCTTTGACCGGCCCGACGATCGGTCGCCAGATGCTACGGCAGATGTATCAGCACTTCGAAGTTTGTTTTCGCAGTACCTAGACCAGTTCTTACTTGATCAACTGGACTCGGCCAGTCTTCAGTGTCTCGATGTTACCCTCCAGATGGAGTCTCATTCGCGTGAACGCGGCGTGTGGGCTTTGGTCTGAGAAAGGTTTGCATATCACACTTCCGCCATGAGGACAGATTGGCATGCACCTACCAACGTGAGCAGACGTACCCGGTGGTCGAGCTTCATTCCAATTGTACGAGGCACCCTGGGGCTTCACTCGGCGCAACTGAGTGGGCAAAGGAGAGACAATTCAGCAATGTCCAACAAATAAGGAATCGTGCCAACTTACCGTGTAGTCAAACACATGAACTATATCTGCCTGGAGTTTCTCCCTCAAAAAGTCTTCCATTTGCTGAACGTAGTCGGTACGCAAAGCCTGCTCGTCATCCAAATCAACTTTAAGAGGTGGCATGGCCGCGAACGTGAAGCCATGAGTATCGAGGTCATACTGCTCCTCACGCCCGCGAACATCTCTCAGCATGACTGTGTGTTGGTCGATCACTAAATTCGTCTTGGGCTGGTTATCAGGCAACGGTAGAGCTAGGCAGAATGTCTTCTCCTTCTCCCATTGGGGCAATGGGGCAATGAAGCCAATCATGCCCGCGACCTTCTCGCCACCAGCATTCCATTCTGTCTCGGCTTCGTCATACGCTGGGTATGTGATCTGCGTGTTGTTTTGATACGGAAGAGGGGCGGTACCTAACTGGAGATGTTAGCATGTCTTTAAGTGAGTACCTAATCTTGTTGCCTGCATCCTACCTTCCATTTTCTCAAGGCCTTCAATCTAACACTCACAGCTTTCACTGCGACTTGGGTGGAAACTTTACTTTTACGGGAGAAGTTTCAAGCTGTAAACGTGCCATCATATGAGGATTCAGCGCCGTTCAGCGAGGAGGGATCAGGTTTGACCCTGTTTCCAAAGCACAGGACTTCCAATGGGCCACAAAAGGCCCCTCTCCGCCGAACGCTGTACGCCGCTTGCAAAACTGCTAGCTTAGGTACGCTCAGGGCTTTCACCGAGAACGCAGTCCTGAAATTCCGTATCACTCAGTGTAATTATATGCGTATTAAGGCACCAGCACACGACATTGCACAGGTTTCCGATGGGCATTTGATGATAGGCAAAACTCAAGGGACTTGGGGTCGGCATTTTCATGATAGGCTCGATTTAGGTGACACGGCTGCGGTTGTAAGGTATGCAAAGAAACACCACATCACACCAGCTAGCACCGAGACACAGGGGGCAGATAATATGGATTTCGGGCACGGGCAGGCGCCAATGAATCTCTTCTTCACGGTGAAGTTGTCATACGGATGTGACAGTATGTGGGATGGGATGTACGGTTGTGTCAGGTGAGTGCGGAGAATGAACGTTTATACTCTTGGACTGCAATGGTATAACAGGTCTGATTTCCTATGACCCCCCGGGAACAGGGAACCTGACATCCTACCTCAAACAACTTTGATCAATACCCTCGAACGTTCAGCCCAACTTCCTTGGGGCCCATAAACCACAATCTGGCTGGTGGCGAGTCGCCGACCGACAGGTAGCCTACAACCTAGCTGCACGATGACAGGTACTTTACATGAAGACCCAGCCACCTTGCGTCCCACAGTTGATGAGCTGACAAGCTCTTACCTCGTAGACGAAGTCAACAGCCAGACGGATACGGCTCTGGGCCAGAATAGATTCCAACCCTGGCTAGATCTCTATGACAGATTGGGCATCGCCGTCTCAAAGATTGGGTGCCACAGCATTGAGACTGAGATTATCGAGAGCAACAGGGCTGGTAGCTTCAGGGCTAAGAACTGGCATGACATGGAGCGTGGTATTCTGATCGAGGAACAAACAAAGGCTATCGCCGACTTGTTTGAGCAACGTCTCGGTGGAAAGCCATGGTATACGCCAGCAAACCTGAAGGACAGGAGCTGTAGGAACTGTGATAAGAAGGCTTCTATGTGTCATTGTACATGTACTTCTTCTTCCAGTGGCTGTGGCGGAAGCACATTTGAAGGAGGATAAATCAGGGCCGGCTACCTATGGCGTTCGGGGGAAGAAAATGGGCTTGTGATGCCTCACAGATACACCTGTCCAGGTACCTTCAGGTAGCTACCTAGCATGTCAGGCATGTCACTAAGACTGAGGCAAGGTATGTTGACCTGAACCATTAGAATAGGAATACTACGCTACCTATACATTCTGTCTTGCGCCTGTAAAATCAGGTACTAACGCAGGAAATAAGGAATGAGTGACTCGAATGCCTCTGGGCTGGAGTCCGCGCTATTAGTTGGTAGAGTGATGATGCTCCGGCGCAACGCTTCGGCCTCTGCTAGCTTCTGCTCGCCCTCTTCCTCGTGCCCCATCTCCTTCAGAACTTGCGAGAGCACAAAGGTTGATCGTGCTAGACGTGGCTTCGGATCAAAACCTCTCTCTAAGAGACTAATGGCGCGTTTAAGATGTTTTCTAATCATGCAGAAATTATCTGTCAGCGTATCGCGCAATAGTCCCAGTCAAAGAGTCTCTTACACAGCTTCGTCGAACTCCCGCTCCCTCCACAAGAAGGTAGCGATTTTGTGATGACAGAGACCAGTCTTGAAATGATCTGGCGCGACTTTGGAGAATGAGTTCAGGGAGACGCTGTGGAAATGACGCGCCTCCGCAACTCTTCCTTGATCAAGACGAAGATTTCCGAGGTAGTAAGCAATCCTACCCTCGGTCAGCCTGGCGAGCTTGATGACAGATTTTCTGGTACTTTTCCCGGATTTGACATACTGGGCATACTTATCCGACTCTATACCACAGGCCTTTCTCCATAAAGCTTCGCTCTTTTCCATCCATTGGGACGCTTCGTCAAGCTGCCCTCGCCGCCTATAGCACAATCCAAGATTTCCATACGCAAAAGCCATACCGGGTGCGTCTTCATTGCCACTGGTATCTCTGATCTGTATAGACTTGAGGTTGTATTCCAGGGACTTGTCAAGTTGGTTGTCCTCCATGTAGACAATACCCATGGAGTAGTAGGTATTTCGTAGAAGAGGGTCATCCCGCGCGAGTAGTCTTTCTCGGATCTCCAGGGAACGTAAGCACAGGTCTCTGGCTTCCGGTATTCGGTTTGTTTCATTGCGTATGCCGGCAAGGTTGAACAAAATGGTTGCCACCACAAGGCTGTCCGAGTCGTCGGGACACACGCGTTGTGCCAAGGCAAGGAGGGTTTCGGCGTCAGTATGGAGACCCCGCTCGAACATGTACTGTACCTGTAGGTAAAATTGTCATTTTTTGTGCTCAAAGTCTGCCCCTGGTAGGTAGTCCTCTTAATCGTGGAGCCTTACCATGTGCAGTTGCTTAGCAAAGTAGCTAGAACTATCGACTTGTCGTGGGGGCAGAACTCGCCGAACCTTCTGGAAGCGAACATGACGTGAGGTAAATACGTCTCGCACATTTTCCAGTCTTTCCACATTTGCTGTCCATCTGTCTCGCGTGGGTAAGCCTCCAATAGGAGATTGAGAACACCGTCTAGGACTTTGCAAGAGGTCTCCTTGCCCATCTCAAGATATGCGACTTGCTGAACAAGCCTGTGTACGGAAACAGTGTTGTCAACCTTTTGAATAAGAGATCGCTGCAGGAGACTCTCCAGGCCATCAAAATAGCTGAGATATAGCTGTCAGTTTAACTCGGTCTACGCAGACTGCCCGGATAGGTAGGTAGCTCTGGGGATTAACATACTCAATCTCATGGAGACCATTTAGGCCTTCGGAACGGCTAACCCCCAGATCTATCAACTCACCGGGGATCGCGTCAGGGTCGAGAAAACACATGACCTGAAGTAGGGCCTTGCCGTGGCGATCGAGATGCTGAGTGGCGAATGTAGTTGCAACGCTGTAGGAATAATCGTTATACACATTGCCCTCCTGTAAAAGTCTTGCCGTGTGTTTGGAGTAGATTTCAACGAATTTGTCGAGGTTGAGACCCCGCCGTCGAATCAGGCTGCCCATCTGATCGATGGCTAAGGGCACCCCTCTCCAATCTTGCAAAAGAGAATCCATCCGTTGGCTATGCTGACTTCTCTTATCATAACCAATGATTTTATAGAATAAAAGAACTGAGTCTTCGGAGTCTAGTGGAGCCACTTCGAAGCGTACCTCTCTAGCCCGCGATTCGGCGGTGTACGGATTTCGGCTAGTGACGATGATGTTCCCACGCCCGATTACGGGCCAAAAGTCTATCAAGACTTTAGGGTCGTCCACGTTGTCAAAGACAATCAGCCATTTGTGATCTATCGACCATCAGACGATGCGCTGGGCTCAGAATGCATGTAGTGCACAAGAGTTTCAAGACCTTACCTGTGGTTTCCAACCATGCCATGAGAGCTCTGCAATTCATGGTACCATCGCCCTTCGGATCAGCTCTAGCCAACGATAGGTTGACAGCGTAGTTGGAGCATGATTCCCTCAACTTGGCATCTGTGTCTGACTTGAGCCAAAGGACCACATCGTAGTCAACCTGATACTCTTTGCAATATCGGGCAGCTAGTTGTGTTTTACCAATGCCAGGTAGTCCGTAGAGAGAGACGACAGCAGGTTGATCTCGGCATTGAACAAAGCCCTGGCGTATCCCACCAAGGTAGTCATCTCGACCCTGGAAGAATTCACTGATCTGTACTGGGATTGGGCGATATATCCGCTTGGAGGATGTTTCGGGCCTCTCTTGGCGGGTACACGCGCCCCGCGACGACATGTCCGCATATCTTCTAAGCCGGTCGCACCAAGAACGAAGTCGCCTAGTCGAAGCCTCTTCCTTGACCTCAAAGCTGATAGTATCCGGAGGGATGACTTCTTTTATGTCACCTGTGATGCGGCAGTTAGAGAGAAAACATTTCTGAGGCTGGCGGGCAGGTAGGCACGTGGTAGACCACCTACTATGGGGATGGTGAAGGGTAAACAGCGCGAGCCGCAAATATCCAGAACAAAATTCCTCGAGGGCCTGGGCGACCTCTTGATGTATGTGCAATTCCTCCTGCGGTGTCCATGAAAGGTTCTCGGAGGGGAGGGAATTCGACATTTGGCTCATGATGTCAAGGAACTGCTCTCCGGCGGCAAATCTTTTGGCTCTCAAGAGCTCCTATCAATAACAAAAGTTAATGCTCATTTGGGCTTAGAGGAACATGCCGGGCAGGTAAGGCAAAGAAAACAGCATGTCGGTTGATCTTACTCGTATAGATAACATGACGCTACCCCACAATATGGCTGGCCAGTCGGAGTACTCGTTCGAAGTGGAGGAGATCCGGTCAACGGCCTCAACGAAGCCTCTGGGGACTTCTAATAGCCCGTCAATTTTGAACTTCCACAACGGTGATGCCGCCAGCCACTGGTCTTCCGCTTGTATAAGTCTCTTCGCATCTGCCTTGTTTCTTGCTCTCAGAAGATCCTCGCTCAGCTCGTCCTCATCCTGGAGAAGCTCTCTGACCACTTGCTCCACCGACACGGGTGCTTGGTTGATGGCGTCGCCCATTGCGATCATGGGCGGCAAGGTATGGAGACGAAGGGCAGGATATCCCAACTGTAGGTAACTCGTGATAAGTAACTCATGCAGATTGCCCGCCGCGGTGGAGGACGTACTCTTAGAGTCAATTAAGGTGTCAAACAGGTGACTTCAATCAAGAAGATGCTTGAAGTGTGGGAGGTGGCCTGCGCGGAGCGAAGTGGTACCCAGGGCCAAAATCGTCTAATGACGCAGAGGCCGATCTAGACCGTGGACCCGGTTAGAGACGGGGGTGCACCCTTGAGAAACCAAGCTTAGGCCACCAAAACTCTCGTTTGCAAAGCGCAGCGGGCGGCAAACGAAGCGGGTAGCGTGGCCCTGATGCTCCCCGGCCATATCAGACGTTTCTGTTCACCATGATAACATGTGGAACTTATAGGTCATATGCTTCGTAGGTAAACACTACTTACCTACCTGTCTTGAATACACACACTGTGTGGAATGCTGGCTGTCCACGAGGCTGAAACCGACGAACTGCAATCTACCAACGGTGTCCCTATTTTAGGCTTACGTCGGTAGACCGGTCTTGATCACGTCACGCCTTCCCAAATCTCAGGGGTGCACCTGGTCCACTTCTATATGGTGGTTTCGGTCATGACCGACATCGCCGTCAACCAACACCACCACGTTGAAGATAGGTACCTATCGAAAGCCAAAAAGTAGGACTGAACCCATGCCCACCTATAATCCTAACCCGTTGTAGGGGGGTTGCTCCATCAAACGTGAAGGCAGCTGATACAGAAAGTAGGAGATTGGTGGATCATTTGATTGTAGATAAGCTGTGAAGATTAGATAAGAAGTGGCCCCACGACTGAACCTTTCTAGTTCTTAATTACTTGTCTTGGAAACTAATCCTGATTTATCAGTCTCATTTTGCAGTTTTTCGACCCGGACAGCGCCGACGACTTCTATGCCTGGAGCGTATTTGATGGAGGATGAAGATGTGGTGAACCAGGAAAGAAGCTACCTAATTAACAACCGGCTGTTGCGCAAAGATCAAGCTGCAAACAGAGATAATTCTCGCCGTGCCCGCGTGGGAGAGTCGCACAGCACACCACCGAGCGTTGCCGGGACTCGGGATGGAAGCGTAGGTATGAATGATAGCGGTCCAGGCCGTGTAAGCACGGGCCGTACCTACTTGGTATGTATCGTGCAAAGATAAAGTGACTGGGCCCATAAACCCGCCCAACATTCCCAGCCTAAGTAGTCATCTCTGTGAACCTGGAAGCCGTCTTCTTCTCTACTACCAAAGTTACCAACCTAAGGTATCCATGCAGCGTACACCACCTAACTTCACCATGGACACCGACATGGACCTTGAGTCTCTTCTGCCCACCGAATCCGCTGTTCTCGACTCCTCTGGTATGACTCTGTTGAAAGCTCGAGGGGCAATCTTCGCCCTCAAGCTCCTACTCCTCTATCCATCGTGTAGATTGCTAATCTAGGGATAGTGGTTGCGGAAGCCCTATTCGGTCTGGAAGAAGCTGCTACAGACGAGCCGGAGTGTACGATAACGGTCGAATTCTATATACATCACGTCCAGTGTGAGCTTGAGGCGTCCTTTTCAAAGTTCAAGCCACTTTGTCCGCTGGGCAGCCTTGCGCCAGGGGGCCGGAGATCGTGGTATCTCTTGTGCCTAAAGGCACTCCAAAGGCATGCTTCCAACAAATCAAGCTTCAGCTTGGATTCAGCTTCGCGTTATTTGAGCACGGAAAACCTCCTTGGCGTTGAAGCAACCGATGTTGTGTATGACCGGCTGGCCCGACATTTTGTCTTCGCCTTGATAGGTGCCTCAACCTATTTGTTCCGGCCCATCTTCGCAGAGTCCATGGACCTACCAGTCTACCGAATTCAAGACTTGTATCCTAAAACTTCGCACCGCTATGCCTCAGTATTGGCCAACAAGATCATGGTGACCGACACACGTCGTCCTGTCTCTACACTTTTG
The DNA here is from genome assembly GCA_033296885.1 of Triangularia verruculosa. Lineage (NCBI taxonomy): Eukaryota > Fungi > Ascomycota > Sordariomycetes > Sordariales > Podosporaceae > Triangularia > Triangularia verruculosa. The sequence goes on along the minus strand of MU863915.1, from coordinate 105,057 downwards.
AAAGGATTCGGCGAACTCGGTCCCACCATGGACCCAATGCACCGAACTTCCTCGACACAGATTATTCGTCTGTACCCAGAGACATTCAACGCTCACCTTATCATTTCGGTGCTCAAAGTCAATATTAAGTGGACAGATATCCTTTGCGCTCATCTTGACTACGATGACAGAACCAATACGCTGTTTCTGTTCAAATTCCCAGCGTTCTGCCTCCTGAACAGTATCTTGCACACCCCGCAAGGCACAAAGACTCTCTGGCAGAGGTATTCAGCTACCTTACTTGGCCTTTTTTCTTGAGTTTCTAGCGTGTATTTTGGCTGCCTCTTCAGTTATAAGGAACCTACTAACCGATATCTGATCCCTAGCTGCACAAAGACCCACAGAGACGACGGCGATCTTATCCCCCGTGACCTCATGAGCGAGATAATTCTCTCGATCTTCCTGCTCTTCGGTCAGCATGCTCGTTCCCGACACATCTTTCACCCCAAGGATGCGTTTCCTGGACTTGCCCAGCCGCTACACGATCCGCTGCTCAAGGATCTATGCAAGGGCCTCTGGCCTCTCAAAGATTCTTTGCCCGAACCAAAGTCGGTGTACTATCTTCCAAACGATTTCCCCATGCTCTCGGCCAAGCTGGACTATCTCTACAATCGACTTTCGCAAGCCGAACCCACAACACTACGTCAGCTTTGGCGGGATACCCGGAATACAAATCAGTGGTATACATTTTGGGCCGTGATATTTTATGGCACTTTGGGACTGGTGTTGGCCGTTGTGCAGACGGGCTTGGGAGCGGCGCAGGTCTACCTGGCGGGAGCAGCCGGAAGCGGGTCTGGGCAGGACAACAGCACCAATTTTTGAGACAGCAGATAAAACTACGGTACCTGGAGACAACTAATAATCATCTCACTTGGGTTACTGGATTTGCTGTTGAGAACTGTACTTCGGTATGGGTAGTAAAAGTGGTTGTAAATAATGAATTGGAAGTGGGAGTTTGCAGGTGCGGGGCAAATATATATATATTCCAAAAAAATGTTAATTATAACCACCGCATCACAGCATTGCTGTCCACATCTCATCCCCTATCTTTTGCTTAGCAACGTAATCCTACGTCATCCTGCCCCACTGCTCCCAGAACTTAACCAGCCTGGTACATACCCACGGCATAGACATGAGGATTCAGCTGGGTAAGGTTATAAGGAGTGACATAAAGATCCAAATCCGTCAAGACCAAAAAGATCGTCCCATTGACAGCCGGGTCGCCAGCAAAAGTCTCCATGTTAGGCTGCACCGTCCAGGCAGTGTTGTCCCGGATCTCCTCCAGCGGAGTGTACGTGACATTGAGCTGGCTGACCCAAGCGGCGAAAACAGGTGGGTTGGCAGTGGTGTTGGTGATGTAGCTGTTGTTGGGACCAATAGGCTGGCCGGGGTCGTCCCACTGAAGGAAAACCTGGCGGCCGGGGTAGGAAAGCGGGTTCGTGCGGTTGTGGGTAATAGCGGGAGAGCAGTTTACTCCCACTTCTGTGCTGTTGACGCAGTCCTCGTCATCCTCGATGTCTGCAGTGCTGAGGGTGTTGGTGTACCCGCCGGTGGTCTCGTTCCAGACATCTGACCCGTTGATGCGAGCGGGGTTGGGCTGGTTGAGGATGTAAAGGGCAGGGAAGTTCTGCCAGACCAGGCGGATCTGGTTGGCCGGGCAGGATGAGATGTATGGAGCGAGCAAAGTCCAGGCCCAAGATTGGGGGATGCCAACTTGGAACCACTCGGGCATGGGGAACAAGCCCTCGAACTGGCGGAAGATCATCTGCTGACGGGCCTCAGTGGTGATACTCTGGAGCAGCATCTGTCCCACATCATGAGCGTTGAGGTGGTTGAGGAAGCCGTAGACGCCGGCCTCGCCGTACCGGGTGAGCTTCTGGGAGAAGTCGATGTACTCGCGGACGTTGGAGACGGGGTAATTGTAGGTGCACTGGACTGGCGCCTGAGGACCCAACATGTTGCTGAGGAGGGTGGCATGGCCGACTTCTTGATCAGCCATGTACTGCAGAAGGAAGCGGTCCTCAGCCTTCAGACCGGCCTTTTCGAACTCCTCAACAGAAAACCTCGCAAGGCCCCAGTGGAAGAGGTCGAGCTCGATCCATTCTTGGTACAGCGCCAGAGCGATGGACTCGTAGTCAAAGTCGGACAACATGCGGTAGACGGGAGCAGAACCGTTGGTTCCTACGCCACCGGATGGCGTGTATGGTGCTGGCAGAGGAGCATGGAGCTGACCATCACTTGGGTAGTCGTAGGCGTTGGGTCCAGGCGGGAGAGCTGGGATGGAGGGAGCAAGAACATCTGTGGTCAGGGCTCCCGTGGTGGTGGGTGGTGGTCCAGTGTATGGGCCGTGTTCAGTGATGTTGCTGTGTGGCCTGACAGGAGGAGTGACGGCGGGTGCTGAGGTGAAAGTGGTGGTGGGCTCTGAGACGACGGGAATTGCCAGAGAGCGAGCAGCAAGAGCAAGCAGGGCAGTGCCCGCTGAGAGCTTGTAAGCGGCCATCTCTGGATATCTGGCCAACGGCTTTGCGATGCAAGATAGAAGCGTACGGCAGGACGGCTGGGTGAATCCGATCTTATACCTCGACGCGACCCATTGATATCGGAGTCTTTGGACCGGACAACTGGCGGTCGGCGTGAAGCCCCCCATTCAAAAATCCCCAACCGTCCCATCACCGACTTGAGCTCTCATCCCGGTGCCCCCGCCCAATCCGGCGTAGATGTCCTGGTAGAGAGGGCGAGTGTTCAAAGACACAATGGGAGGTCATGACGCATGATCTGCAGGAGGTCTGAATGTGGGCGGGAGGTCGAGGTCGTCATCCCAAGTTTTGTTCAGTTTTCTTTCCGGCGGTACTACCCTGTGCAGGGGCAACCTCGATCGGTATCCCCATCCTCATCGGGAGTAACAGGGGGCAGAGCGGGATGGAGCCGCATTGGCATCGATCTGTGCAAAAATTGGGTTGCCTTGTCGTTGAAAGTGGAGCGGAGGATGAGGAAAGTGATGACATGATGATTGCGAGGACAGACCCACCAGGTGGCGCCAGATGTCTTGGCACTTAGTGGGCCTAGGATAACTACCAGGTGCCAAGCTCTAGGTTTTTTGTTCTTCCTCGATAGTTGAGCGCCTCTGCTCGGGAGAAGTTACAAGTATCCGTCAGTCAGAGGACGTCCAATCGAGATGGTCGGACCAGCGGCCAGGAAGGATGGCTTCGTGGCTCCCTGGGGTATAGCTCTGGTCGAAAGAGGCTTGGGGATGATAAGATTGATAAGATCCAAGCAAAAAGCTTATCCGAAGCAACGCGTTTGATTGGCCCAAACCGACCTACACTCTTGCACATAGGGCAGCAGACATTCACCCTGCTTGCGGCGACGCCATGCGATGCCATGCGCTGCTCTCTTGACATTTCGGTACCAATTCAAAGTTACTTCCAATCCCTAAAGTCATTTCTCGGATTCTCCATTTCAATAATTTCTTCGTTTCACGCCTTGCGGACTGTGCATTCGATTGAAAACAAGAGAAAATGAACTTCAATAAAGCTTTCAGAGCCAACAATAGAACCGAAGAACTCCATACTACCTATCTACCTAGGTAGGCATCCTTCCTTCATAGGTACCTACTTTACGACCATCATCGTCACCATCCCACAGCCCACAAACCCTAGCAACTAGCCCCTAACCAACCCCAAAACCCCTACCCTCGGACTCTGATACCCCCCCGTCCTCCCCATCCCACTCATCATCTCCTTCTCATAAATAAGCTCATTCAACCCCTTCACCACCCCATCCGCCGTCCCCCTTCCTCTCTTGACAACCCAAGCCCGATCCTCCGCATCCCCATGGACATCAAAACACCTTCCCTCCAAGCAAACAAACTCCTCAATCGTATCCGTCTTGTACCTCGCATCCCTTCTCAGCACCTCCGGGTGTAAACTCGTGTCGACCACCACATATATATCATCCAGCTGTGGAAAATGATCAGGCCAAATCGAGAGGAGCGACTCGGGCGTGAGTAACGGGTCGAATGGGACCGCGATCCGACGGAATTTTGAAAGGGAGGGTAGGAGGGAGGTTAGGGGCGTGGAAGGGTAAGAGGAGAGGATGGCGGGGAGGTTGAGGAGGAGGAGGACGTCGAGGGAGGGGTTGAGGTGGAGGAGACGTTTGGTTGGTTGTTGGTATGTTGTACTGGTGGTGGTGCTAGGACCGAGGCCCGGGGAGGGAAGGGAGGGTGGGGGTCGGATGTAGACTGGGATTGGCTCTAGGGATTCTGTTTCGCCTGTGGGGAAGGTTGGGCGGAGGGCGCCGGAGAGGAGGGTGTTGGTTTGAGCTGGGGAGAGGGTTTCCGGGAGGGAGAGGGCGAAGGTTGGTGGGGAGCGGGAGGGGGTTGGAGTGATGGTTATGTTGAGAGGGTAGATTGGGGTCGTCATTTTTGAAGGTTTTAGTCGATGACTTTTGGTTGGGGTGATAAGTGAAGGTAAGTATGTTTTGACTCTCGGATGAAAGTTAAGCTCATGGCATGGAGGAAGGGTGTTGGCAGACATTGTGAGGTTCAGGAGATGGATGAGAGCTCTTCGTTGAACAAAGACGAGAGGAGGCTGCCAATATGTGACAAAGAAGAACGATATCAAACTCGGCCATTCTAGTATTTTGGAGCTTTTGGGGCACGCTCGAGTTGGACGGGTAGTTCCGTGACAAAGAATCTCTTTCTTTGGTGGTCCTGTCCTATCTAAAAACGATGACCTAGTTGGCCAAAGAAGCCAATAGGTTACTTGTGGATGTGAATAAATGGTATGAGAGGGACAAGAACAGAAACCATTCAACAAAATGTATACATGGTTTTGTGATAGGTACCTAAACATAGCTACCGAGATGACATGCCGAGTTTGGTAGATGATACCTTAGATAATTAAGACTACGGCTTAATCATTATATACATTTCAGTTTTCACTCTCTTTTCCCATGGCTGGCAACAGCAACGGAGTGGTGAAGGCCTCTAATGAAGCAGTCAATGAACATTCATCGAGGCTAGAAAAAGCCTGATCCGTGTCAAAGGGCACATAGCACATAATGTGAATTTAACCATCACGTTTTGCGGCAGGTTCAAGGCCACCAAAGTAGGTGTTCAAGTGGGTAAAGTCACGTTCTGATGTCTCGGGCCTGATACTATTCAAGATGGACCACCAAAGACACAGTTCTCAACATTAACACCTCACATCTCTCATCATCGCCACAGTTCCATCTTCAAAATCTCGCCATTCAACCCACTAGATAATTATGATTTAACCCTTTCCATAATAATAATCCAGCGTATCCCCATTTTTCCTCCCAATCCCGAAAACAAGTGCCATAAAATCCATCGGGTCCATTCTACCTTAACCACCGCGAGGCAGTAAGTTAATCAATGCAACCTCTTAGAGAAACATAAAGATAAAACTTCAACAAAAAACTACACGAAAGAAAAAAAGGAATAGAGCTTAAATCGCCACGGCCGAGCTAAGCGTCAAAGTCCTCGCGGACCCAGACAGCGTAGTCCAGTAGATGGGCGGCTCGCTCCCAACAGTGTCAACCGTCGTCCCGGAACCAGTCGCGCCACCCTTGATGGTAACTGGCACTGGAACACCGCACGTGTTTCCGTTGGCGGTGACGGTAACGGAGGTGATGCTGTTGCCGTTTGCGGCGTAGTTGTAGCGCAGCTTGGGGGCGCAGTTGCTATTTTGATGGTCAGCATTTTAAACCTTTAATTTTATTTGGGGTGACACAACCGCGTTGTTCGTCGCAGAGTTGGTGTCGATGGGACGGGAGGGGGATAAGGTAAGCACCCTAAGGTGGTGGTTGTGTGCTGTGGATAGGGGGCGTAGATCGGAAGTAAAACTTACTCAAGTGTCTGGCGATCGACAAACAACTTGCCAATGTCGTCGTGCTTCTTGGTGATGATGGGCCAGTTGGTCAGGCGGGTCATTTCCTGGGTGATCACCTCGACCCAGATTTGGAGAAGCGACAAATTGCCCGAGACGGGGCCGACGGTGTAGGAAGCGACGTCCCCGGTGCGCATGTTGGCCTGGTGGAACATGAAGGGGTCGTGGTGGAGGCCGAGGAGGTAGCGCGTGTTGACGGCGCGGGCGTCGTTGACGAGGTTGGCAAATGTGCCGCTGCCGCCCGAGGTGTCGATCCATTCCTGGGTGGTGCAAGACGCCGTGTCGCAGTTGTAGTAGATGGTCGTGGCCCAGCGGGGGATGATGGTCAACCCGGCGTAGCCATTGTCAGCGACGTTGGAGATGCGAGGCCAGAAAGAGTTTGACGGGTGACGAAGAGGGGGACGGGTGTTGTCGCCGACAACGTAGCGGATGCCGTTGTCCCACCAGGCGCGGATGACATCGCCGTTGTGGAGACCGGTGATGGCGGGGGGGACGAGACCGGCTTGGGAGATCTTGTTGGCGGTCCAGAGACCGAGCTGCTGGAGCCAGGCCTTGTTGAACTTGATCTCCTTGTCGGCGTCGGAGTACGTGGCGTTGTTCAGCTCCAAGTGAGTGAAGGTGTGGGAGAGATGGGCAAAGACGTTGGGGTTGGTGTTGAACCAGGTGGCCAAGGGGTCGAGCTTGGCGCAAGTCAAGGACCATGGGTAGGTAGTCCAGCTGCTGGGCCAAACGTTGGTTCCGGTACCAAGGGGCTTCTGGAACTCGAGAGCAGTGTCGGGCGGTGTATCGTACCACACGGGCTCGTTGGGGTTGCAGGTGGTGGTTCCGCCGGGCTGAGTGATGGCGTTCTCAATGTCACCGTTGCCATTGTGGGCGATCTCGACGAAGTAGCTGGACCCGGCAGGGAGACGGGTGTTGATGTTGGTCTGCCAGGTAGCATGCTGGACCATGTCACTAACACGAGCACGGAACTCGGTGTTGACTGGGCGGTACAAGCCGGTGGCCAGATGCATGTCGTCAACCTGAGTGCTGAGATAGACCTTGCGCTTTCCGAGGACTAAGGTACGGTTGAGTCAGCGTCAATGTGAGGAAAATCAAGATGGAACCGAAAATAACGTACAGACACCGCGAGTCAGCCAGTGGATGTAGGCGTGCTGCAGGAAGTTGGGACCCTGGGCCCAGTCGGTGGCCCACGACATGAACCAAACCATCTGCTTACGACGTCCATAGTCGTTGATGATGGCGGCAGTCGTGGTGGTGGTGAAGGTACCATCCGATGACGGGGCAAAGGTAGCAACCTGCTTGGCCAGAGTAGAGTTGATGATGGTGGCAGGGTAGTGCCAGAGACCTTGTGTGCTCACACCGGCGCCGCTGCAATATGTAGTTAGCAGTTGTACTCGATGAGACCTGGATATAAAGCAGGCATGTACTCACGTCTTGATGTTGGCCGTGGGGAAATCAGTGGTCGAGCTGATGCTGACGAGCTGCTCGACACCGGTGTTGCAGCACCCGGCATTGGGGACGGCGAGAGTGACACCAAGATCGGTGCTGGGGAACACATCGAGACGCACCATGCGGGCGCCGAAGGTGTTCTGGTAGGCGTAGATGGTGTTCCACTGGGCGGTGGTGATGGCGCTGCCCCAACCTCCGGGAAGGTTATAGGCCAACTCGCTGAGCACAATAAAGCCACCATAGTTACCCGACTCGGCGGACGAGGTCAGGGCAGGCAGGGTGGCACCGGACTGAGGTACAAGCAAGACCTCGTACGGGATGCCGTAGCCTTGGAGGCCAGAGGTGGCCGAGGTGGCAGAGGCGGCATCACGGGCCAGGACCAAGATGGTATTGGAGGTTGAGAGGGCAGCTTTCACGCAGGCGGCTTGACTGAATGCCAAGATGCCTCCGAGAACTGCTGCAGCTCTGCGGATGAACATGATGGGCGGTTGGTGTTGCCCCCCCCCGAGCAAGGAAGAAAACGAAAAAAGAGAGCGAAGGACAGAATAGCAACTTGACTGGCCCAAACAAGGACCGTGAGGCAAGGCAAACTCCCTGCCGAGTAACAAGGTGCGACAGGAGAGAGCGAGTGTAGTTGTTGGTGCTGTCTCTTCCAAGCTTCTAAAACGAATGGGTTGTATCTCGAATAAGTACTGCGGCCAGCTTCTCAGCCTTTCGCTCGGATTGTGAGGAGTGAGCGAGCTAGAGCTGGGGCAGCCACCCCTGGACAGGATCTTGGACTGTGTGTGGATGCGTGTGGATGTGCCTGGATGTGAACGTGGTTGATCTGGATGTCCACCCTTGCCAGCCACAAGCTGCCAGTATTGGATTTGCGCTGTGCCGGATTTTGCCCTACGGCATCAACAACTGGGCCCCCAAAAGGAAATGAGGTGTGGTCCTTGGTGTTCCGGATGGCTTTTCGGCGAAGCAGAGACTATTGGATTTCTTCTTTTTCCAATTCCAGTGCCCGAAGGCAAAGAGACAAGAGACATGTGGGATTCGGCTTGCACGGCGTGGATGCACCGAGAAGGGGCACTGACGGGTACACCACAGTGGACAAGAGAGTTTCCGTATTTGGAACCTTCAGGCCGCAACATCAGAAAGTCAAGAGTAGGGAAAACAACAGCCGACCGTGCGAACACGACGTGCACATCGACCCGGGACCCGACCGGGGGGTGTCCATCATACGAACGGTGCGAGGTCCGGGTGCATGAGTGAGTATGTGAGTGGCCGGCCGGTAGGAACTTTGCTTTTCCAGGTTCCAACGGACGGCAGTCAGCAGCAACACGCTAGGCCCTATGGACCATGCTGGATGCTTGTGTGGATGTGTTGATGTCCAGTGATTCTGAGGACAGGAATGCGAAGAGCCAATATTGCTTGGAATGGCCCAATGAATGTGGTCGGTGACAGCCGGGAATAGCCCTAATGCATGGCGACTCTGACCTGACCTGTCTGTCTGTCTGTCTGTCTGTCTGTCCGTCTGTCCCGGCTTTGACTCACCTCAGGTGAACGTCATCATCCCTTGTTAGCCCAAGAGAGGAAGAAAACCACGCAAAAGCTGCAGAGTCTGCAGAATAAAATACATGGACCCATCTCAGCTCATGTAAGCCGTCGGCTATCACTCGAAAATCAGGCTCAACATGTCAACAACAGCCGGAAATAGAAGCCCACTGACAGCGCCAACATGGAAAGAAGCAAGGCGAGAAAACTAGAGAGGCGGCGCCAAGATTGTGTGGGGAAGAAAGAAGAGGGGGACCCTTGACCGTCGAGGTTGCATCGAGGTCATCTTTGGGCGTCTGGGGGGCGTCTGGAGAGATCTGCCCCGATAGTTGGGTCAACAAAACGTTATGCATCAATCGAGAGGTACCTCGAGTCTAGGGTGTTCGGAACGGACCTCTAGCGTCTTGTGTCCCCTGCTCGTCTCTCCCCCTGTCAACCTGGAATCTTGGCAGCCATTTTTTCCGCTTCGGTCCTCTTGCAGGCGGCTGGGGGACAGCCACGAATTCTACCCCACCCGCCATCACAGACAGACACTGGAGACGCCCTCAGCTTTCACCTCTGCTGTCCAGTCCACCCACGCTGTGGATCTCCTCGGTGACGCCCGCCAGTCGCAGCTTGGGCGAGACCTTGACCGGGACTGGATGCTTCCATGATCCATCTCAACTTTATCACAAACCTGAAGAGAAACAGCGGAGAAAGGCGAGTCCACGAGATGGAGCTTCGCCTCGCTGTCGTTCCGATTGCTCCCAAGCAGTGCTCCAGCCTGCTCCCACTGCTTGCTCCTCAGTGGTCCACGCTCCAACGCAGTATGTCTTGATCTGCCGCAATGCCGAAACCTCGTATTCTCGAACAGCTCTTTTTGGGGCGTGCCCGATATGAAGAATTGAGGGCGCCTTTGCCGCCAAACCCGCCTGAAGGTGAGTGATTGTCTCTTCTGCCCGCCGCCCGCTGTCTCCTGCGCTCAAAATTATTGAGCCTCCATTCCACACACTCCCGCTACCGCCCCTTCGCACCCGAACGCTGAAGGTGCCAAGCTCTTCTACCATCATTCCTCCGGCACCTGCATTGGAATCTCGCATTCCCATACGCGCCGCAACAAGTTCACTGACTGTTTTGTTCGTCTGTCACTTCAGCGCTTCTTTGCTCAGGTAGCCAGCCAGCCAGCCCAGCGCCATCTTTCTCCCTCACCCTCACCGCACACACCTAACCACACCCCGTCGGCTCCGATTCCATCCCCCAACTTAACATGGAGGGAGGAACAGAGGGCAAGCTGCGGGGGAATACCAGGGAATCGAGGCTGTCCCGCCGGCAAAAGCTGGTGCTGGCAGCCGTGGGCGCGGTGATGCTTATCGTCCTGATCATCGGCCTCGGGCTCGGGCTTGGCCTGAGGAACCGGGGCGGAGGAGGGGACGAACCGGAGACGACACAACCACCTGCTCCCCAACCCACCGCCGTCTGGCAGCCTGCGGTCAACACGTCATGGCAGATCATTCTTAACGCGAAACTGGACATTGACCCCGACAGGCCAGCCGTGGTACCCGATGTCGAGGTGTACGACATCGACATGTTCATGCACCAGAACTCGCGCGTCATCTCGAGCCTTCACAAGCTGAACAAGAAGGTCATCTGCTACTTCAGCGCCGGGTCATACGAGCCCAACCGCCCCGACTCGGACAAGTTCCCTGACGCAGACATGGGTTCCGTCATGGAGGGGTGGCCGGATGAAAAGTGGATCAACATCAGCAGCCCGGCGATCCGGGAGATCATGGTCGGCCGGTTGGACATCGCCAGTAGGATGGGATGTGACGGTGTCGATCCCGACAATGTCGACGGGTTCCAAAACAAGAACGGCCTCGACCTCAAGCCGGAGCACTCTGTCTCGTTCATGAACTTTCTCGCCGACGAGGCGCACAACCGGAAGATGGCCATCGGGCTCAAGAACGCCGGCGACATTGTCAAGACGATGCTGCCGAAGATGGAGTTCGCCGTCAACGAGGAGTGCGCCGAGTTCAAGGCCTGCCCGATCTTCTCCCCGTTCATCAAGGCCGGGAAGCCGGTGTTCCACATTGAGTACCCGGACGGTGCCCCCTTTGACACCGATGGGGATCAGAAGGACGAGTACTGCAGCGCCCCGGGTGCCGAGGGGTTCAGCACGATTCTCAAGGCGATGAACCTGAACTTTGGGGCCGAGTACTGCGACGGGAGCACTGTCAGGACCAAGGTCTTGCCATGAGCTAGCTACCTACCTTGCCAAGGGGTCAGCTTCCATGGTTGGGGGGATACAAACACGATCATCAGTCGGCGTATTGAAGATCCCTCTCTCGTGTGCAAGCCACGCACACAAACGCCATCCCTAAGCCCCGCTCCTACATAACAATGTCCCCACTTTGTCTTGGTGGATGGACATTGTCTTTTTTTTTCTTTCTCCTCTTTTCGTTTTTTAGACGACTAATAAAAGTCAATTGTGACCACTCTCACATTTCTCCTTCACCCCACCTCTTGGCTTTTTACGTTACCTATCTCCGATTTCCATCCCCAACTTTTTGTTACCCGATTCCCTCTTTCCCAGATTTGCCGGACCCGAATACAACCTTATCTTTTTTTAATCTAGATTTTTTGTTTTGCCTGTTATTGTTTACTTCTCAACATCATCATCACATGTCAAAATGGGCTCCAAAATGACCAAACTATTCTCCCGATCATCCTCCTCGTCCTCATCATCCGTCTCGGCTTCCTCCACCCGCGCCTTCATCCTCATCCCCTTGTACATCTACCCCGACCCGGGCGCCTGGGAGCCCCTCACCACCGCGGCCCGGCGCTTCCCCCACATTGAATTCATCGTCGTCGTCAACCCCCACAACGGCCCTGGGGAAGGGGACAAGCCCGACGAGAACTACGTGACGGTGCTGCAGCAGCTGCGGGATTTGGAGAATGTGAAGCTGATAGGGTACGTCTACTGCAGCTATGGGAAGCGACCAACAAAGGAGATGGAGGAGGACGTGAAGCGGTACCAGGTGTGGGAGTGTGAGAAGCGAGGTTGTGTATGTTACCCTTCCTGCTACTGTAAATAATAGAACACTTGTCTAATGAAGAGAGAAAAAAAGGGCGTGACTATCAGAGGGATATTCTTTGACGAGGCACCCGCCTCATCGGATTATGTCTCGTACATGGCCGCGGCGAGCAAATCCGTCCGGGGTATTTTGCCTTCTGAGGCAACTGTGGTGTACAACCCTGGGATTTTCCCTGATTACAAGTACTACGACTCGGCGGATTTTGTCATACCGTTTGAGAATGTGGGGAGGGAGTGGTGGAGCGAGTATGTGAGGGATAATGTGAAGAAGATGCCGAGGGAGCTGAAGGAGAGGTCGATTGTGGTGGCGCATAGCTGTGAGGGGGAGGAGAAGGAGAGGATACTGGCTGATGTGAGGCATGAGAGGTGGGGGGGACACTTTTTGACGGTGGAGGGGGGGTATGAGAGGTGGGATGGGGATTGGGCGGGGTATGTGGGGGGGAGTGATGAGGATTGGGATGAGGAGGAGCGCGGGTGTTGTCATTGATGAGAGAAGGTGTGACCTGGTGAGAGGGGGGCAGGGTTGGTGATGGTTGTTGTAGGGCTGACAGACAGGGGGTGGTGGTGGTGGCGAGATGAAAGTGGGTAGGGTTGGGCTTTAGACTGGACTGGACTGGGCTGGGTTGTGTTATTAGTACAAGTACATTAGAGGAGAGGACTAGCTGGAGTTTAATTTGTTGTGTCATGTTGTATAATGGAATTATTGGTTTTAGGCTTGAGTCTATTCTGCTGTACCTAGCTTTTGTAGTAAACATGTGATCTTGCAGTCTAGACTCAAAGTCTATTTCATTCCATTATCACTGTTTTGGCTCGAGCTGCATCGATATTGCTGCACGATTCTCATATGTTGCCTTTTAGAATTCAAACTCTGTTGCAGACCTAACCACTGTAGTACCTACCTATACCTCACTTTGAAAGTACCTACCTTACATGTGGACTACCTCAAGTCACTGATACTTTTACCATCTGTAAGGCTATGGTATGTTCGAGACCTCATACCCTTTGATAACTCATCACGTTCCTGTGGTAAGGCACTGTTGTTGTCGAGAACAATCAATCTTTTCATCCCCACGACATGTCGCCTCAAGAATCTCAACTCACATCTAGACTATCACCCGTCAACCACTTCGATTGGGCGCCACTTTTGGGAACGACTGCCGACGATTGGTGTTGACAGACATACATCGCCACTTGTGCACTTTTTCCTCAGCTGCCATGTGCTTGAGGGATTATTGCAGTCTAGAATTACCTTATTGATTTTGTTTGCGCCCGACGGGGGAAGTTCATGATACTATCTCAAAGGCGAAGTTTGGCCCAACCTACGTACCTACCTAGCTGAAGGAAGTCATGTTTGCGAGAGAGTATACCTGGCTTCAATATCCTTGCAATTGCAATGATTGATGAAAAGCTTGTGAAACTATGATGGGTGTTTGTATTGGTTCACTGAGGATTGGTTTCGAATGCTTCTCTCTGTGTCGCCCTTCGAGTAAGGCGGACAGAGAGGATTTGTTCAACCACACCTACGAAAACACAAGCTAGGTAATACTGGAGATGGGGTCACAAAACACAAACATGATTACGGTACACGATTTGATGGCGACACGACAGTTCCAAGACCTGTTTCTCGGGGATGCGGGAGGGAATTCTTTGTGTTTCTTCTAGGTTGTTTTGTATTTTGTTACCATTGGTTTGTTTTGAATCATTTACCATAATCTTCTGTTTTAGACTTGACTTTGGTTCACCGTCATAATCACAAACATCTTCACGACTATCAATTAACGAGGCTGTCGGGGTCATGTAGAGTATTCCAAATCCAGATTATAAGGTCATCTTGGTGTATGCATGTGATGAACTGGTGGTGTGTGTGTGTGTTGTCACTTCTTACCTGGTAAAGTGACATCTTCGGCATCAAGTCCCTTTCTTGATCTTCTCCGTACCTACATACATCCCCTTTCGTGTCCGGTGAGTGAGGGCTTGCATAATGTATTCCGATCACAGTTTCCCGCAGCTCGCAGCTCGCATTTGCCTACCATAAAGTCTGCATGCATCATGCATTGGGCAACAGGAACCTTTTCTGCAGTCTTCGTATTTCAGGTCGTGTCTGTACCTATGTAGATATGTGTGTATGTGTTGTTCGTTACCGGCCCTTTTTTAGCCAATCCTGTCGTTACGCTGTTACCGGTGTCCGGTTGTGTAATCGTGGACCTTTTTCGAGGGTCGGGATTTGACTGGACAGAGTCATGGCCTGACCTGCGTCAGGGGCGGGTGTTGTTGTCAAACCTCAGCATTGATTTTACGACTGGCGAAGAAAAAGTGTGAGATGTGAGCAGCGGGGATTGCACTTTGTGGTGGAGAAACCTCGTAATTATCACCCACTTGGTGACGTGGTCATCAACAGCCCAGCTGCTTCTACAAGCCAACGTCACTGATCGAGGATGGGGATCGAGCTGTCTTCGCCTGCCCGGCATCTCAGGATGCCGAGGTTTGGTTCGGGAAACACGGTGAGTGTTTTCTTCCTCATTTCATGAAGTAAATGTGGTGATTATGACGGGCGAACAAGCATTTCCAGTGGCTGAAGTGGCTGCTGCGGTTAACGAGGTCAAATGCATGAGTTGGCGTCTCTGTCCTCTTTCGGAGTCATAACGGGGGCAAACCTGCTTTGAACCTGGAAGGCTGAGTGCTGGGATTCAATAGCGCCATGTGTGTTGGAGTGGGTTTGCAGACGTCGATGTGATGATGTGCAAAAGCGTCGATCATGAGATTGTTACCTTAGTGTGCCTCTATTTTGGGGTAAGGTGTGCGGAGGTGAGCCATTGACCCATCGGGTTTTCGAGCTTCCCGTTCCCACGACCCAACCCAACCCCCATGCTCGCCTCATTGTTCTTCTCCACAATCCATGTTCCTGGATAAATACAAGAGAAAATGTGACAGATCAGTTCAGCCACCCCTGGCTCATCCCTACCCCGATAATCGCATATTCGGGGCACGCGCGGTCCGAGGACAAGGGATAGCGAGCAAGGGACAGGGTACAGGGGGAGGCTTCAGGGGGGGCTGGATATTCGGGTCGGTGGGTGGAAGCGGTGGGCCAGGTAGGGGGGTGGATGTGCCGGAAGAAGAAAACGCTGGGCTTGGTTCCATTTTGATGTGCCATCGAAAACGGAGTTCCGCTTCCCCCTGTACTACGATTACACCACAAGCGACGATGGGGTCATTTCTTCGGGATCTTTGGGCATCCAGCGTCTGTCTCACCTCAGCCATAAGCACTCAAAGTTCTTTTCGTGATGTGTCAATCCCTCAGTTAGTCTCAGTCAGTGGAGATGGAAGGGGTGAAGGGGTGAGCGGAAGCGCGGGTGTGCCTTGTGTGCCTGTATGGTTCCTGTGTTCCTGTGCCTGGACCGTTCGGACTGCCGCCTTTGGCGCAGGTGCCCAGGTCAGAAGTCAGAAAAAAAGCAAGAGGTGGTGTTGAAGGGCGGGAGCAGCCACCATCCACACGGCGTTAATAGTGGCCACGTCAAAAGCACCCGAAAGAGGGAGCTGACGGCGAAGGCGGGGCCAGAACCTGTGAGCGGCTGTTCGGCGTTGCTGTAGCTGCGCGGAGCTGTCAGCTGTTGCTGTGAGGTGCTTGGGTATATTGATCCCCTCAGAGCCAAGAATTTGAACTTTGCTGCTCGAAAGTAAGCTCGAGACTTTGTTCAGTGGCAATTGCGTGCCGACCATCGAGAATTTGCGCATCCAACACCACACCACCATCGCTTTCTGTCACCTGTGCAGAACGTTGCATTCATCTGCTACTATTACATCGCTGCTACCCTTATCTGTTCGCTTGCCCAACATGAAGCTCTCATTGGCTGTCGTTGCTGTGGCTGCTGCCTTCTCGTCGACGGTGATGGCACACTCAGTTGCCTCGCCGGCCGAGTTGGAGATGCGTGCTCCCAGGGGGAAGCACAACAAGCACGAGCATCCCAGGCATGACTTCCGCCGGGCCTGTGTGTGCGAGCCTGACCGGTGCCCGTCGTTTTTGAACCCCAAGATGGTGAGTTTATGACCCTGTGACCGGTTTTTTTTGATGAATTGGGCTGACTTAATACTTTTGATATTACCGTAGCTGTGCGAGTGCAAGGCCTCCCACCTCGACGCATGCTATCTCAAGTCTCAGAGAGGATGCCCAAAGCCCTCGGCTAAGGTCAGTTCTTTTTTTTTCTTCTTCCTTTTATCAGCTCAGTTGACGTGGCCTGGCCGTCAGCGTTTCCTTTGCTCAATATATATAAAGTATCTGCGCAAAAATCAACAAGTTTTGCTGACGATCATGGCTGTGAACAGCAGTGTTGAACGCAGGAAGGATCGCTTGGCACGTGAGCTAGCGGCCTAGGGCTGCAGGGGTCGAGGAGACCGGGATGCTGGCGGACAAATAAATAGTTGACAAAAAAAAAGGGAGAAATGTTATTGGGTAATATGTTGCAAAGGCCTCAGAGTGTCTTCAAGTTCCCGGTGCCAATTGAGCCGTGGACAGCCGCTCTCGTAGCGATAATATCTCGCAAAATACGGGGAAGACATGCAGAGTAAATAAGGTGTAATTAATCTCTATTTCTTGGGGGACGCGCAAGGGTTAATCTAAGGTAGAAGAATTAAGCTTCCACAGGAACTACCGGTGGCTTCCCTGGACAAAGACAAGCTCTGGACAAGAAGGGACAAGAAGGGACAAGCCCTGGCATGGAAGCCAAGACATGGCCAAGAGCCAGAGTGACACCCGGGAGAAGGAAAGGGACAGCACCATTGCTTTGTTTCTGTTGTTTCCATTGTTTCATATTGCTTGCTATGGTGGTGTATCTGACTGAGAATAATTACAAACGACAAAAGAAAACCCAATGCAAATCGCTTTCCGGATCTGTAAAACAGCAAAAAGAACAAATGAAACAGAAAAATGTGTGCCTTTCTCAGGTGTGTGTGTGTGTGTGTGTGTGTGAGGTGTGTTGCGGGCAATATGGTCTGTGCCATAGCAGGTGTCAGGTTGTTCCCTGACAGCCCGTGCCAGGCCCATGCCACCCGCGCGCGTGTGCCAACCCATGTCTGTGACGCCAAAACACCGCAACGTCAAACGGAATCAATCACCAATTTTACCCATTAGCATTACCCCACCATCCCAGCCCAACCCCAATCCATCAGACGAAAAGAGACAAGGAGGGAGAGAGAGAGAGAAATCGAAACCCCCGATACCGATACCGATACCGTTACCGAATCCCGAAACGAGTCACAGCTGCCATACAGCACTTTCTGCCTCTCGGATTCGGATTCGCCCGCTTGGCCATCCATCCATTAGGCCTTGACTGACGTTGTCGCTCCTCGCTGCTGCTGCAACCCCAAGGTCCGCTCGACAAAGTTCCACAGATCAGACGCGCACTGGGCCACGCTCTCCCGCGGCGACCACCCCAGCTCTTTGCTGGCCCTCTCTGTCGACGCCACGCAGACGCCGACGTCTCCAGGTCGTCGCCCGGCCCAGTCGAGTGAGACAGTCCGTTTTGACGCGGCCTCGAGGCTCCGGACCGCTTCGAGTACTGTGGTGCCTGTGCCGCTCCCGAGATTGAAGGCGCGGAAACCTGACCCGCGATCGCCGTTCCACCCGAGCGCCGAGATGTGGCCCCGCGCCACGTCCAGGACGTGGATGTAGTCTCGAACAGCCGTGCCGTCCCGCGTCGCCCAGTCTGTCCCGAATACGTTTAGCCTCTCGCGCTGGCCCGTGAGCACCTGTGTCAGCACGGGGTACAGGTTCGTTGCCTCCCCCCGCGGATTCTCCCCCAGCAGTCCCGAAGGGTCGCAGCCAACAGGGTTGAAGTAGCGCAGTGCAACGATGCGCCAGGCCGGGTTCGCGGCCGCCACATCGGCAAGAATGGCTTCGCTGAAGTACTTGGTCCGCGCGTAGGGGCACGACAGCCCTACCGCCGACGGTTGCATCACGATGCGCTCGCCCGTTACCTCGTCAATGCGCTCCTCGGCGTGGTGTATCAGGTCCTCCTCCCGCAGCGGCTCGCCCGTGTTGGCCTTGGACCCGTACACGGTCGCCGAGCTGCTAAAGATAAAGTTGTGGATGTTGTACTTGTTGAGCTGTTCGAGCAGCGATACGAGCCCGCAGACGTTGTTCTGGTAGTACTGCAACGGCCGCCGTATCGACTCCTCGACAGACTTGTAAGCCGCAAAGTGGATCACACCCTCAATGCGGGACTGATACGTCATGCGCTGCCGCCCGCTGGCGTCGATCGTCATGACAAGGTCCGTGTAGCTCTCGATCAGGAAACGCATCGACCGGCTCCGATAGTCGAGACGATGAAAGTGGATCAGGGGCATCCGCCTGCCATTGGCCTTGCAGTGCCTGGCCGTCAAGGTCTTGATGCTGTCCAGGATGTTTTGGAAGCTGTTGCTGAGGTTGTCCACGATGATGACTGATGAGACGGTATGGTTAGCTTGGGTTGTCCTTGGCATGTGACATGCGACGGCAGCCGGGTAGAGGAGGAAATACCATTGTGGCCTTCTCTCAGGAGCTCCAGGACAGTGTGTGATCCGATATACCCAAGACCACCGATGACGAGGGTGAACTTTGGCGTGCCGGCTTCTTGCTCATGGACACCAAGTGGTGATGGAAGACGGTCAATGTCGAAGCCATCTTCCGATAGTTCGGGACTAGTGAGCGGCGAGCTGGCGGCGGGAGAGTCCGACGGCGAGGAAGAAGAGCTCACGGAGTCTGCGTAGTGGTTGTCCATGGCTTCAAGTCCAGTTGGAAGTTGAACAGGTAGGTTGTCGGTGGAATCCCCGGGCCACATGCTTGCTGCTGCTTCTGCTGCTGCTGCTGCTTTTGCTGTGAGTTTATCAGGGAGGGGGGGGAGGGGGTTGCTTGAAAAGGCTAACGAAACATGCAAGGACAGAATAGGGATGTGAGTCTTGGTATTTAAAACAGCCACCGACTGCGGAAGAGCTCCCGATGAGACATATGAATCACAGCAAGGGAAAAAAAAAGGCCGGCAATATCAGCCTGACTGACTCTAGCCCGCCAGCACTTGGATGCTATTCTGGGCAGTGGAGTCCTCGCTCAAGTGTCCCGGGACTCCGGAAGCCCTACTTCCACCACACCATGCACGACCAGCTGGGGGTCGAGAATCGGCATGGAACTGCGGCGATGGCAATCGCAGCATGGCCGCAACCGCAACACACACAGGCACACATATTCTGCCAGGGGGACCAGGGGGGGCAGGAAGGTTCCTGAGGCCCGGGTCGGGCTTACCGCCTTTGGGTCTGGACTACATCCCGCCCAGTTTCGTTTCACTGGCCACAACACGACGGAACACAAAACACAGGGCTCCGCAGAGAGAAACAATCACATCAACACTCAGCCTATTCACGAACGCAACTCCACAGACGGATTCTTTACCACATTGGGCGGCAAACTGTTCCCTCAGCTCCAGGAGGAGTGCCCGTCCGAGATGGGATGAGTAGCCTGGGCTGGACTGGACTGAGCTAGATCTGTGCCTGCTTGGGGACACAGGCACACCCACAGGCACATCCACAGGCAAGCCCACAAGCAGCTTACATACATCACTCACCAGCAGCCACACAGAAAAGCAGGCACACACACATGGCCTAGCCACGACAGGACAGGCAGGCAAGCAGGTTGGACGGGGCGGACTACGTGGATGTACCTCAGTACAGAAAAGCAGGAAAAAGCTGATGCTCCCTCGGCAACGGCAGCGGCTGTGACAGCGGCAGGTCTTGGGTTCGGGGATATTGGGGGCCAATCTATTCTCACCCGGATGCAGAAAGAAGATTCTGCCGCCGTAGCGCGGTGATAAACGCTCACATACGAGGGGGATAACGGGCCGAATTTACTGTCAAGCTCGCCAGATATGCCGTCAGCATGATGGGCTCTGACGGCCTTGAACACAGTTCACCGAAAGGCTGTCTCTCGCGCAAGTGAGATGCCTGCTGATGAATGGTGATATTCTCGTACGCCTGCCCTGTTAGGCGTCACCAAGTGCTTGGCGAATATGGCTTCGTTTTCTCGACGCTTGTCCCACTCGAGCGTTGCGGCTGACGGCCACGGACGGCCATCACGTCATTGACCGTCTTCCTGGGATGATTTCGGTAAGGTGCTCGGCCAAAGACTGATCTGACAAGCTCCTTCTGTGGTACCAGCACAGCGTAGACTCAGACTGACAACCTGACATGGCGCCAAAACCAAAACAGCGCACCCCCAAAAGAAACGCCATCGGTGGACGAGACCAGGCCAGATGGTTCGCCCGATGGTCCCGGACTCAGTTGATGTCTGGTCATCAGCCGGTAGCAGGGCGAGACTTTTTGGGAGGATGGGGAAATATTGGGGATGTGATGGACGGTCCTTGCATTGCATTAGGTATTGTTGCGAGAGAGCAAGAGAAGAAAGAGGCAGGGGAAAGGGTGGATGTACAGCTTGGCAGAGGAGGTGGTTCGGATTCTCGCTATTCGATTAGACGAAAAAACGTCCCCAAGCTGGCTGAATCTTGCAGAACGCCCAATATCCAACACGAGAAAAAAAAATCTTTTTTTTCTTTTTTTCCTCCAACGAAATCATTGGACGGCCGCGTGGAGAAACAAGTGGAGGACAGCTCGACGTTGGTCGGGCGGGGGGGGGAGGGGGTGGTTACCTCTCTGGCTGCGCGTCCTCTCATCTGCAAGTTGTGAGTCTACCGTACAGTACAGGGCATGTCTGCCTGCACTTCGTCTCTTTGCTGCTGCAATGTCACCTGAAAACGGAAGACAGGAACACGCCTCGCAGGCCAACAAGTCACCAAGAAATGATCTCCGTGGGGCTTCGATCTCGCCGTGCCTTAGCGCGCATGGGGGGAAAAGAAAAAGCCAAGCGTTTTGGCGTCCTATCAGCTCGACCCCTTGCTCCCCGATCACCTTTTGGACAAGCCCAAGCAACAAGCCCGGCAAGACAGAGGCCGATCCCTGCCCAGGTTCCGGAATATTCTGTTGTGGGAGCACAGAGCCCCGGTAGAGTAAGCGCCCAGGCGCTTGTTCATGCCCCCGATATTGTCACACAGCAAACCGACTCTCCAACAAACAGACAGACAGACGTTCCACGCAGGGAGCCGTACCGTTAACCGACAACCGAGCGCACAATCTCATCGTAAATATCCTTCCGGACGGGAAGTTTTCTTCTTTCTTTGCTAGGCAGGGTCCCCCTCCCTCCCGCAAGGGACATTATCAAAAGCCATCAGCCGCTCCATGCCAACGTCGGCGCCTTCCAGGTTGTTGTACAATGCCGGTGGGGAACCTGGGAACCTGGAAGGGCTGGTAGTGCGCAGCAAGCTAGCTTAGTGCACCGGAAAATACTGTTGTAGTTAGGTGGGCGATGACGTGAAAGGGAAGCTCACCGACACCACACCTCACCGTGGGGGTGTCAACCTCGACAGATGCATATCTTGCTATTTGCCTATTCTCCCCTCCCGCCATGAGGCATATTTGCGTCCATGGACAAAACCACTGGACGGCTAAGCGAACGGCGAACGTGGGCACAGCGCGGGGCCTCGGCCAGCACACACAACACACACAACACACACAACACACGCAAAAAAGGCACACCAGACAAATTCGTTCATTCGGAGCCCGTATCGTATTTCTTTGACGTTGTACCAAGCCAAACTGTCCCACCAGAAATCCTCACCGTGTATCCACGTGGACATGCGCTAAAAGGGTTGCAGATCTAGCTCCGTACCTACCGTACCACTCCTGCGTTATTTTGGGATGCGAGTCTGAGTCTCCCTGAAGTTGACCGGCGAACAGACCCAAGCTGCTGCTGTGGTGGTCCCCGAGCGAGAGGACGCAAGCCTCTCCCCCTTTGTTTTCTCTCCCTTCCAGCTGCCTGTGGGATATCGGGTTTTTCCTGTCTGGGCGCCCAAAAGCAAGACCTGCTGCGACAGACAGCCTTTTGAGGCTTTTGCCCAGCGCATGCTCATGCTGTCTTTCAGTAGTGAGAAGCGCCACACCCGCAATCCCGCAAGCTTTGCCTTGACCAAGCAGATGCTACATCACACCTGATGTCTCAGCCTCTCGAAACTGGCAGCGTCCCACAGACAACAACAACACACACATCCGCCCGGCCATCGGAGAAGGGCGGGCCACCATGGTGGTGTGTGAGATTCTGTGACCGCGGCCACGGACCGGGGTGTCCGGGAGGCTAGATTCTTTTCTCTTTCCCAGGAGGCTTTTCATCGGCACTTTGGGAAAAAAGAGATGGCTTGGGTTCCCTCGGATGTTGGCTTGGCTTGGATCTCCCATATCCCGGGAGAAGGTGAGGCGAGACGAGACGAACAAGCTCATCAAGCTCATCTTGGGAGCCAAGTACCAAGAAACGAGGGCCAAGAAGTATCCATCACGCTGGGTCCGTGGCTTTGCTGCCATTCGTCGAGCAAACGAACGATCTGCCCATTGATCACCACATCCACCCTCTCTTAATACCCATTTTTTTTTTTATCTCTTCACCTCTTTTTTCTCGTGGCTTGTGTGGTCTAGTCCTTTCCACCCCCATTGTCGGTCACCATACGGCCCAACTGCCGCCCATCTTATCTCTTGACCGTCATCTTGTCTTTCGTTTCTGCAGGATCGTCGTCGTCGTCCTCCACCTTTCTTCCGTCTCCATTATCGTGGCCGCTTGCTTCGGTCTTGGTGTCTTGGGAGGTTTTACTTTCGTTCTGAATATTGTCGTCCAGCCAGTCGTCTCTGATGTAACAAGTGGGTTTTGAGAAAGAAGCTTGGTGCATACACCCCTTGGCAAATCGTCAACAAACACATTCGAGACATACAGCGTTCGTTGTCGCCGAGTGTTTGATATTCCTCCTTGGGGCTTGAAGAAGAAGGGATTTTTGGTTTAGTTCTCTGCGGTGGGAATGGATAGGAGGACATAATACCGGTGTGTACACATCCACATGATCATACCCTCTCTGCCATGCAGGTGTGAGAGCACCGCTGGCACACCCCGTCTTTCCAACACTCTCTTGCGGCTCTTTGCCTTGCTTTCCCAACATCACACACTGTCTTCTTGGTGTCACTATGGAGCTGTCCCCGAGCTAACCATTGATTCATGACATAGTAATCCCTAATCTAGTGTACGGGTAGTTGTGTGTGTGTGTGTGCGTGTGTGGTGATCCCCACTTGCAGAGCAGCACACCCACATTTTTTTCTTTCTTAGTTTCCTTTTCTTTCCATTGCAGGCCGGCTGGTTGCTGTCCCACCAGACCTCATCGTCATGGCCTCGTTCTTTCAGTTACCCACATCGGGTGACCCGGTGGTGCGGGTCTGCAGCCCGGCGGATGCGGCAGACCGCGAGAGCCAGCGGCAGATCTACTGCAACAAGGTGCTGGCACCCGAAGACCGACTTCGGACGCCGCTCCAGCTGTTCACGCTGGTGTTTGGTGCCGTCTGCCTGGGGTTTCCGGTGCTGTATTTTGTTGCTGGGCAGTTGGTGGCGGTAGGAAAGAGATGGAGTCAGAGAAGTAAGACGAAGAGGTATGTGTTCTTGATACTATCACCACATCTTCACATGTGGGGCATGGACTAACATAATGATAGAAGGATACCGCCGTCCCTGCCAGGATCCAAATCCAAAGGGAGCAAGTCAAGGTCTTTGACCTCGCTACCATCAACAAGCACGACAGAAGCCAAACTCCTCTCTTCTGTGCAGCACCTTCACTTCCTCAACGACGGTGACGACACCATTGCCATTCTCTCTGATGGTCTGGGGAGCGATACTGAGCACCCCTCCCACCACGCTTACATCGTTCCGCTGCGGTCCCTGGGCCAATCCCCAGCGGTGACGACCGGAGCCCCTAGACTCGGGCCCGTCAACGCGCAGGACAAGCCGGTGGTGCTGGGGAGCGTCGAACTCAAGCACGTCACGAGAGCTACTGTGCCGAACTGGGTTACGTATCTTACCAAGCTCACCAAAGATGATTTCACCGCCTCTGGGGTCGTCTTGCAAATTGCCCCCCGAGAGTCAGAAGATGAGGACTCTGAGGCACTGGTGGGGCTGCTTGATCTGTTGTTCAGATTGCAAGATGTTGATATTCCCGTGCTGGTGAGCGTGCAGCATGACTTTGCCGAGGCGCAACTGCAGCATGTGGACTTGTCGCTTGTGGCGGGCTTGATTGTTGAAAACGCGTGTATTCTCCCCTCGGGGGAGCGCCGGGATTTCTTTAGGAGTTATCCATTGCGTAGGCTCATGGCGAGGGTGCTGGGGGAGAGGGGGAATAGACCGTGGTTCTTTGTCGGGTTTCACGATCGCTGGACAGTGAGGCCGAGTCCGGCTGTAATTGTCCGGGGAGAGAAGCTCGCGAGGCACTTTGAGGGGGTGTTGGCGCATGGGGAGGTTGGTGGCGGGGATTTGGGAGGGGGGATGATGGGGAAGAGTGTGAGTGGGTTTGAAGTTCTCAGAAAACCCGAGACGACGGATTTGCAGAAGGCGTGGGGGGAGCAGAGGAAGGGGGTTTATGTTGGGGGAGGGAATGGGAAGGTTAGGGAGGGGGAGGTGGTGGGGTTGGATTTGGAGGAGGTTAGGGGGGTGATTCCGCAGGTTGAGGAGTTGCTGAGTCCGGTGGAGGTAAACCGGGAGTGGGTTGAGAGTGAGGTTACCGAGCTGGATCAGCATAGACTTTCGCTGCTTTCTGTCGGGAGTGGGGTTACTGAACAGAATCTGCCGACGTCGTTGGTTGGGTTTTGGGATGCGACTTCTACTGGGGAGGAGGTTTCGGTGCTAGGGTGTGTACCGCTTAATGTGGATGCCACGGCTGAGCATTATGAGGCTATTCTTGCCACGCAGGAGCACCTCAGGGAGCTGGAGATGCTGGAGCAAGTTGATGAGGTGGTTATCAACAAGATTGTTGAGCAGCTCAAGGTTTTCCAGCCGAGCTCTGCCGAGCCGTACCTAGTCAACGCGCTTTATGAGGGTCTCAAGCAGCAGAAGGTTGTTGTTTACAAGGGCCTTGCGACGGGTTTCAACATCCCGGACAACGCTGCTGAGTTCTGGGGGGTGAGCAGTGACTTCTTGGTGGAGGGGGAAGAGAAGGTCGGGGTTAGACTGTATATCTCGAGAAGATGTCCTTGGGACGTGACCACGATTCTCCACACTTGGTTCGCCCACCATGGGTTGACACGAATCGAGCGGTTCGAAGAGGAGTTGAGGTTGGAGAAGGCGTTGGATGCAACGTCCACGGTGGAGGCTCCCTTGAGCATCAGAACAGCGATCCAGGGGTCGACTCCCGCTGAAGCGCTGAGTCTGCTGCAAAGGATCCGGACGAGCAAAGTCGAGCACCCGTTCAAGCAGCCTATTCAGGATGATTGTCGGGTCCTCCTGCTCGACGAGACCTCTATCGCATCATGGAATGACGCCCACTCCCGCAAGTACCAAGAGGGCACCATCACCATGGAACAGCTTCTCCAAAACAGACTATCGCACTTTGCTCGCTTGGGCGCAACAAAACTGCCGTCACTCGGAAACCTGCTCACACTCCACACTCTGATCGAGAACCTCGTCGATCAATGCCTCTTCACAGGGGACATCGAGCCGCTAAACACAATCAACTCGGCGCTCACCTCCGCCTACGACCCGCTGAACTGTCTCCACGACAGCAAGTACGTCGACCCCAACGCCGAATTCGTCATCCTACTCTTCCTCTGCGCGCTGCGAAAGTCTGCGCTGGAAGACGTCTACATTGAAGCTACCGACCACTGCCCCGTCTTCTCCCAGCCCGACCAAGCAGCCGTGTTCTCTGAGCTCTGGGTGCTTGGGTCGCAATGTGAACTCTACTTTGGGATGCCGCCGCGCGCGCTCGGGCGTATTATTTATGCTCGTCACCGCGAGTTTCTTGCGGCCAACCCGCCGCCGCCGTTGACGAAGGAGCAGAAGGGGTTGATGACGGTGTATGCCAAGCCCGAGCCGTCGACGGGGATCAGAAAGATTGATCCTGAGGGGCCGGCGAGGCAGGGGTTTAATTTCTACAAGGCTGTGCAGGGGATGAGGAGGGCGACGTCGGAGTTTGGGGCGTTGTCCATCTTTTGTCTGCCGGCGATGCTGGATATTGTGCTGCTGACGTTTCTTGGGAGGGGGCTGTTCATGACGGCGTATATGGGGGAGAAGTACTTGTCGGCGGCGTGTTATGCGCTGTTGATTAGTTTGTTGCTTTCGGCGGGGGTGACGGGGTGGGTGGGGAGTGTGGGCAATTATTATCTTTACAATGTGAGTTATGATCTCCTTGTGGTGGTGGTGGTGGTGGTGGTGGTGGTGGTGATGAGATGAAAGAAGCGGTTGACTGATGATGGGAATAGTATGCCTATAACAATATGGTCTTCTTCCATGTGCAGCGTCTTGCTGGCGGGTTCGCGTTGACCTTGCTGGTGGGGGTTGTCGGGACGGTGATTCACATTGTCAAGGTTGGAGTCGCGCCGGCGTTTACGTTTTTTGCGTATATCGTGCTGATTTCGACGTATCTCAATGTTCTGGGTGAGTTGCAACACTGTATCTCGTGGACGAAAGAAAACAAAAGACTGACCAAAAGACAGGCATCATGGCCACCATGCACCAGCACGGCACCCCCCTCACATCAGGCCGCACAGTCCTCTGGCGCACTCTCCCCCTCCTCTTCATCTCCCCCATCATGTCGACCTACCTCAACGGCCACGACCTGAAAATCTACCTCTCGGTCGGCTACGGCTTTTTGATCCTTCTCTTCATCCAGTACCGCAGCCTCTGCCACGAGTGGATCAACTGGCTCGACAACGTGCCCAAGTTTACCGAGAAAGACATCCTGACTTGGTACACCACCCGGCTGGAGAAGCAAAACTCGGGCACCCAAAGCAGCAGCACCTCGTCGGTTTCTGACTCGCTGTCGGAGAACGCGGATGACTTCAAGAAGTTGGCTCTGCAAACCTTCCGGGAGACGATCCAAGAAGGGAGCACCAACTTTGGGCACCTCAAGAACACGGTTCTCACTCCCGACCCGCTTATTCGTCGGGTGGTGAAAGGGATGCCGTATATCCTCTGGCTGATGAAGAAGGACGCTACGGAGGATAACCAGCCCGCGGAAATGTTTTCTGTGGCGTGGTTCTCGCAGCTGTCTCAGGCGCTGAAGCGGCAGCAGCAGATGGCGCAGGGGTTGAAGGAACATAGTATCTTTATGTTGTTCCGCTACGGCAAGCTGGATATTGGGCAGAATGTAGGCTTGTTCTTGATCTGCTTGATGGACAGGTGGGTGAGCATTGCGATGGCGGCAAACTCGGCGCCGATTGATACTTTTATCGACTTTACGTCGAGGTACGCGATTTGTTTTGCGATCTTGTACTTTTGTGCGAGCGTGATGACGCTGGATAGTATGTTGAGGGAGTATTGGAAGGTGAAGTATGATTTGAGCGAGGAGAGGTTGGCGGGGTTGGGGGAGGCGGAGGGGGTTAGTGGGGATTGGGAGAGGTGAGTTATTCCCTATGAAACGTGAGAAAGAGGGGAAGCTAACTGGGAGATGATAGGAAGAGGAGAAAGCTGTATTTCTCTGCGCTGTTCAGGTTGGTGAGGAGGCTGATGCTTATTATGGGGACGGGGACGATGCTGGTTTGGGTCCTGGTCGACAATGCCACTATGATCCAGCTGTACTACATCTACCTGTTGGGATACTCTGGTGTGATTGTGTTTCAGGTACGTTTCCCCGAGACATGCAACAAAGACTCGAGACTTGTGCAACATCCCGAGATTTTTTCTTTTCGCCTTCTTGTGTATCGTTGAACTGACATAGTACGTATAGTTCAACCGTTGCTTCACCACGGATCCCTCGTCTCATTTGGCGGCTATTCTGGTCTCTGCCATCTTTGGCTTCATCACCGGCTGTATGCTCCACGCGGTATTTCATGGTAATGAGTTGTTCTTTACCGATGCCATCGCCCTCAATGTTGCCTCGCTTACAGCCGCGGCCACGACGTCCATTTGGGCCGTCTATGACTTTGGGAGACCCAAGTTCAAGGATGGCCAGGGGGGCGTTGACGAGGCTGACACGCTGGTTCAGCCCCGCTTGGGAGCGCCCCCGGCCATGTCTGAGAAGACGCACTGGAGGGATCTGCCTGGTACGCCCATCTTCACGCAGGCTACCGCGGGGTTGCCGGAGAGGGTGTTTGCTTTCTTGCGGTCAAGCCTGGACCAACCGTCGGTCAACTTTGACAAGGCCCCGTGGGCGAGGCAGCTGCTTGAGACCACGGTGCAGTTGTGGCAGGACAAGCAGATCCAGGTCAACATGTGCTCCCGCTCGGCGTTTATCGAGGGCGGGTTTGAGGATGCCGTGTCGATTTGCAAGCAGGTGGGCGAGATTTACTACATTGATGTGTCTGGACTGGGGGAGATGGATCTGGGGAATGAGTCTTGGGAGTTGTTGGCTGCTCAGATGTAAGTCCATTCCCTCAAGATTATCCGTGCCATGCTAACGCTGTTCCAGCATCGCCGAGGCTACCCTGCATCACATTGCCCGCGCGTCTCTTGGCTTGACTGCCGACCAGGCGATTCAGGCTGAGCACATTGTGTTTGGCACTGACTCCCTGTCCAAGCGGATTGAGCTTCAGCTCGCTGGTGAGGATTACACTGGCCTGCTCATCGTCAAGGAGACAACCCAGCGGATGTTGATGAAGCACCTCTGCTTTGGCATTGAGATCGACTCCGAATGGGAGCTCCTGCCACCCGCTGTTCGTGCTGCCATGTTCCAGCGCATGATGGGTGCGCAACTGGCGCCGTCCAATGAACTTTTAGAGTGGCTCAATCAGAGGGGCCTGGATATTTCGTCTGTCAACTTCCAGGTCGAGCTCTGCAACCTCATCTTGAGTAAGACTGAGGAAATTTTGGGCACACGCACTCCTCCCAACTATGGCAATGACATTCTCGCTGGTCCCGGCTCGGGCAAGAGCAGACAGTCAACTCCCTTCTTTGCTCGTATCATCAACCTTCCCATCACACTGGCAAAGTGGGCCGGTATCATCTCTGGTGGTGGTTCGCACTTGGAGAGAGAACTTTGGTACAACCTGCGGCACTACCCTTGGATGCGCACACCTCTGATGTACTTCCTCACGCTCATCTGGAGGGGTTGCCGCTGGGTCAAGAACGGCATCACTTCTTTGCTTCTTATTTACCGCCATGCCGCGTTGGTCAATATCTCCCGTCTCGCCAAGAAGGGTGTCTCCAGAACCCTTGTCAAGGACCGCATCACTGCCGAGCTCCGCCGCAAGGTCGTCACTGGCTTTGCTTCTAGGCCTGGCGAGAATTCGATGACGTTGGAGGTGTTTGAGGGCGCTCTAAAGACCAAGCCAGGTGACGAGCACAAGCCTCTCGCCACTGCAATCTACGACAATGCCTCCCGTCTCATCACTCGTCGCGACATCTTCAAGAGTGGTGACACTGTCACCACTTATACTTATGGCGACAACACCAAGTCCAGGTATCCCAGCTGCAAAGTTGTTTCTGACAACAAGCACACCAAGCAGTGCTTCTACGACAAAAAGGGACGCGTCATCCACGGCACCATGGCCTACGACGGCGTGGAGTACTCCTTCCAGTACTTCTACAAGTCCAGTCCCAAAGGCAACCACGAAATCCTCAAGGCCGAGTTCAAGTCGGCGCAGACTGCCAACTCTGACAGCATGGCTGTCTTCTGGGGCACTCCGCTCAGAGAAGATCTCTCCGAGAAGCTGAACTGGGTCCCATCCGATCGCGTCTGCCGCGTCGTCAGGACCGTTGCCGGCAAGAAATACGTCACCACAAGCGACTACCAGCACCGCCGCGACCCCGTCATGATGACAGTCCTCGAAGAAGGGGACACGAAAGCAGCCGTTGCCAAGCCCCCAGTCGTTTTCCAGCACGAAGAGCTCTTTTTGCAACGGCCCAACGATCACTTCTTCGAGAACGATGATCTTCTCATTCATCACCGCGTCGATCACGTCCGTCGAATGGCGCGCTTCTGCGGGCACAATCTCTCCTGGATCTCCCTTCTCAATCCCGCCGCGTGGTTATACCGTCGTCAAAAGACGATTTACCGCCCCGTTCCAACTTGGTGGCTGCGCACAGAGCTCTGGGACCACTGGCGCAAGTCCGGGGTGCTCGACGCCATCGCCGCGTGTTGGATGGACGAGCTCATTCTGAGGGAGGAGCCGCTTCTCAAGAAATACTGGAGCGCGAGAAATGCCGGGCAACTCGATAAAGCCAAAGCCGCGCTTGACAACGCGATCGAGCAGATTGTCAGCGCGATTGAGATCGAGAAGGATGTTTCCGAAGTGTGCCTGCTGCCGATCAAGTACTCTGATTTGTACGCGATGGGGTTGGGCAGGGATGCGAACCAGCTCACGATGAGGCCGGATGACTGCTTTAGGGACACGCGCGACAGGATCTCGGTTATTTTCAACGACATTGGGTGCTGGCCGGATTCGCCTGGCGGTGTGTCCAACTGCCGGAGGGATCTGGTGAATGGGCATAGCACGATCAGGAACCATGTCTTGGCCGAGTCGGCGAATGAGTATGGGATTCCGAGGTTCCAGGTGGAGAAGAGCGTGCAGAGCTTGAAGATGCTGCCGTTGTGGGGGTTGGATGGGCGGACGCCGAATCATGGGGTTATTGACAATTTGTTGGAGTCGGAGGTTGATGCGAAGATTGCCGTCACGGATACGTATAGGGATATTGCGGGGACGTTTGTGCCGCTCATCAAGTTGTTTGTCAAGGGGGCGAGGTCGAGGCATATTCCGAAGCAGGATATGATACAGTACAGCAATGCTATGCTGGGCATCTTTGAGTTCTTTGAACATAAGGACTACAACAAGGCGTGGAAGTCGAAGGAGGTGGCGTCTGCGTGGGTGGAGGCTTGGTTGACGGAGTACAATGATGAGAATATCGTCGATCCGAGCTCGTACTTTGAGATTGAGAAGCCGTCTATGACGGACTTCCGGGCGACGCTGGAGATTTTCTGCTCATATTTCTTCATCTTTTCGGTACAGACGCCGGAGGATTGCCCGAAGGTCTTCCAGTCGACACATCACGGCATCAGCAGTTTGTTCGGCATGCTGCTCAAGTACAAGCGGGGAGCTACTTTTGGTATCTGGGATCACGCCATTCTTTGGAGAGAATGCTGTCTCAACATCTCTCCTGCCCAGTCTACACTTCCTCTCCCAGTCCAGTCGATGTTGTTGTCTGGCATCGGTCTCGCCATGAAACTCGCCTACTTCCACGCCGACGTCGTGCTGCCGTGCACACCTGTCTTCAACCCCATCTGGGAGCAAGACCTCGGCACAGACGGCAACCGCCTCTCCCACAAAAAGACATTCGCCCGCAAGATCGACCCCATCGTCAACGGCGTCAGCAACATGGACGCCTTCAAACCAGTCGAGCAAGTCGGCACCGACACCCCCACCGTAGTCATGCTGTCAAACGTGCAGTTCATCAAGGACATCAAAACCGCCATCCTCGCAGCCGACGTCATCGTCAATAAGTACGGGTTCACCGATTACAAGCTCCTCGTCTACGGAGCAAGAGACAGAGAGCCGGGGTACGACATTGACATGTCCCGACTGATCGAATCATGCGGCCTCACCAACCACGTCATCCTCAAGGGCTTCGGCAAGCCGGATCAAGCGCTGAAGGATGCATGGCTATTCATGAACTCCTCCCTGTCCGAAGGGCTGCCGCTTGCCATTGCAGAAGCCGCGCTGGCGGGTGTGCCGATTGTGGCCACCGCCGTCGGTGCTACTGCCTTGGTCCTGACCAACCCTGACGATCCTTCCGTCAGATACGGGGAGGTCGTCCCGCCGAACGACCCCACTGCTTTGGCGCGCGCGCAGATTGCCATGTTGGCTATGTCCGGTCCCTGGGCGAAATTCGCGGGGGATGTGGACAGACGTGGGAGTGTCCCGCCTCACCTGCTCATGCCTGATAATTTGACGGCTACTGATGTCAAGTGGCTTACCAAGCGGATGTACGACAAGTCAGAAGATAGGAGAAAGTTGGGGTTGCTTGGGAGGCAGATGGTGCTTAGGGGCTTT
The DNA here is from genome assembly GCA_033296885.1 of Triangularia verruculosa. Taxonomy (NCBI): domain Eukaryota; kingdom Fungi; phylum Ascomycota; class Sordariomycetes; order Sordariales; family Podosporaceae; genus Triangularia; species Triangularia verruculosa. The sequence goes on along the minus strand of MU863915.1, from coordinate 72,978 downwards.
CATGGGAAGAGGTACTTGAGGGAGCATGAGCAGATGTATTGGATCCAGTGGCATCTTGCGGGGATGAGGAAGGATAGATCGCTTTTTGACGCGAGGAGGGTCGGGTGGAAGGGGGAGTTGTGGTTGGAGAAGGGGGGGAGGAGGAATGGGTTGGTGGAGAATAATGATTTGGGTGGGGGAGGGTTGCAGAGGAAGAAGAGCGCGAGGTGGCAGGAGTTTACGAGCGGGAGGACGCCGTATAGAGGGAAGAGGTTGAGTAAGGCGCCGAGTAAGAGGAAGGAGGAGGGAAATATGATGCAGGGGGTTGTGACGGTTGAGGAGGTGGTGTAAGATTTCTTGTTTTGTGTATAAGGGGGAAGAATGCTTAGTGTGTATATGGGTTGGATGTAATGTTTGTTTTAACGATTGTGTAAGGGATGGCAATGGGATGGGTTTAATGGTTTGATTTAGGTTGAAGGAAAAGTATCAATATGTTTTGTTTAACTCGCTTTCCTTTGTGGAGTGTTCATCCCGCTCGGCCCCACTTCTCCGCGCCTGGCATACCTAGGTTGAAATCGCCCGCCAGAACCACTGCGGCGAAGGAGGGAACCTGGTACCTCCTTGCTGTTTGGAGGCCCTTTGTATGTAGGTGCGTAGAATTGCATCGAAATTATAACCACAGATCGAGCTGCCGCTATAACCTTAGGTACCTATCCAGTTGCTCAACCAACCTCATTATCTGCCGTCTACTGATTACAAAACCGTTAAACGGAACGCCGCACTCAATCTCGCTTTCCCCTCGCCACCATGGCGCCGCTGTCCTGCGACGACGACGACGACGATGACGGTGCGACCGTAGCCGCCCACGCGTCCCTCACCCGGCCAAAGACGCCCGTGAACCCCTCGACAGCCAAGCCAAGATAGACGCCGGCGAGCGAGCAGAACACGCCGAGATACGGGTGGCGGGCCCACGCGGAGCCGAGGATCGCCCAAATGGTCGTCGCGCCGAAGCCCAGAATCGCCGATATCGCGTACGCACCGGCGCTACGCGGCCAGAGGTCCCCCGCAGAGCTGGATAAGATGAGCAGGGAGAGGAGCTGTGTCGTGCCGAGGATGCTGGTTACGATGACGAGGAGGGAGGGCTCCGCCGGTCGCCAATCGATGGAGCCCAGGGCGCCGGTGATGAGCCAGGAGACGAGGGCTGTGGCGAGGCTGCGCATGACGGTGGCGATGCCGCGGATAGCGTTGAGGGTTGCCATCGCTGCTACTTCGTCCCTGGAATGTTGGGTACTTGGGAAGGTGATGTGTTGAGAAGGAGTGTTTGTTGCCTGCGGGCTCTGAACGTGGCCCAGGCTTTGCGAGGAGAGTGGGAGAAGACTCAGAAGAGAATGGAGCTGACGAGGAATTGGGGGCTCTTTCTTGACTGAGGTGGTCATTCTCATCCAGGTAGGTAGTATGCCTGGACTTGGCACAATTCTTGGAGTGGGGTGATTTGAGTTTTGGGACGGTTGCGGATTTAAGGCTCCGTAGTACGGGTATCTTAAAGGCCAAGGTATTGTCGGCCTGTTGGCGCTACTGACGTCGCAACAAACGATCCTAGGTATGCTTGTTATTGCATGTGGGACTGGAGCTGCCCAAAGGTAGCAGTCACTGCTCGATTATGGAAGCACGCTTTACTCCGTTAGACTTTTAAGTGACCAGGGTTACAGCTGATAATACTTTATAATACTTGGGGTCGAAGCAGATGCCCAAGTGTGAGAACCGATGTATATTCTAGCTTTGTGTCAAATGTGGAATAAAAAAAGTGAATTACATGTCGGTACCTACCCGGGCCTGACGATGTTCAAATAGGACTTCTAAAAAGGGCTAACTTGAACTACTTTCTCATTTTCTTTCGTGGGTTAAGTGAGTGCAGGTTCCCCGGAAGGGACATCAACCAACATTGGGCCCAGGTGTTGGAATACCATAGAACTCTTCCGTTTATGATGTCTCATCAGGTAGGCTTGCTCCATAAGGAAGCCGAGAGTGCAGAACTTAACGACCTGAACCCAAGTTGTCACTATTCAACCGAACCCCTACAAAAGGCCGTTCCCCGACGAGCTTTTGTTATTTGTAGCTACCTACCTACCTTACCTAGACAAACACAAGTCGGACGATTTGAACGACTACCCCTTGAACAACGAAGGGATCGTCAACGCCAACATTAACCCCAATTCCCATTTGTCTCACATTCCACCTTGTTTGCACAGTTGAACCCAGCAGCAACATGGCGCGTCAAGCGCAATTACCACCGGTCCGCATTGCGGTATGTACTAACTATTGCAACCTGGTGCTATTAGCCGTCGTTTAATGTCATCACGATGTAGGTTATCGGCCCTACAGGGGCGGGCAAAACGACGTTTGTGTCACGAGTCACAGGAAACACCGACCTCGAAATCGACGACGGTGTCGACTCTGGTATGTGTGCCTATTACCACACAGTCCCTTCCTCTGCATTCAACGCTGACAAAAAACTGGAAAACAGTCACGCAGGATGCAGTGTCGGTTTCCTGCACGATTGATGGGCGGCAGGTAACGCTGATTGATACACCCGGCTTCGATGACCCGGGCAAGGGCCGCAGCGATGTTGACATCCTCAGGCTCGTCTCCAAGCACTTGATGGATAGACACGGCAGGGATACCAAGCTCAACGGCGTTGTACTTCTACAGCTAGTCTCCAACGCACGTGTTGGAGCCTCCGAAGCCTTTCGCACACGTCTGTTCAAGATGATGATAGGCGAGGAGTCGTACGATCGCGTTGTGATTGGCGGCACCCATGCTAAGGATCACAAGGAGGGACAGAATCGGGTTGATAAGCGGACGGCACGCCCTGACATTTGGGGTGGCATGGTGAAGAGAGGAGCTCGCGCATTGCCTTACAGGGATAACCAAAAGGAAGCTCTCAGAATTGTCCGGTGGTTGATGGAGTGTGACGCCAAGCACATCAAGCTTCAAGAAGAGCTTGCAAGTGGAAAGACTTTGGAGGAGACCGCCGCTGGCAAAGAGATTAACAAGCAGAAGAGCGAGGAGGTGATCAAGCTTCAGGATAAGCTCCGGGACCTGCAATCTGATAGGGACGCTACCAAGGCTGAGATAGATGACCTTCGGGACAAGATTTATCACAGAGAGCAGGAGATTATGGATTTGAAGCGCGGCTGCTAATTCATTGGTGTGGATTGGACTCGCTCAAGGGCATGGTTGAGAGATGCAGATAGATTTGAAGTTGTGAAAAAACTCCATTTCAAGAATAGAACTCGTGCCAGTTGTCATTGTCGGGATCGAGGTTTTCTGTGGCACAGGACCAACCTAGCTTCTACAACTGTACCAAGCTTACCTGTAGCGAGCCTTCGTGTCACGAAATGTCCTCAACATTCAGCCTCTGTGAACTGAAGCTGTTATTGTCCACAATGGGGCTAGGAGCCTCAGCCCAGTATCCGCAAAGGGTATTGCATAAAGCCATGAGTCCTCTCCAGTTCTATACTCTACCAAATGAATGCTGCTCCTGCTAAGGAAGTCTGGAGGTCAGTATCTATGAAGGACGCCATCCAAAACTTTATTAACGCCGGGGGTTCTGTTCAATTCGTTAAGGGATGCGTCACCTCGGGGACCGGAGAGTTGATGCCAGATGCTGCAGAACGGAAGAGTATTTTTTGATGCGGTCAGTAAATGTGGATGTTGTTTACAAATGTAGAGGAGATCAAATGTGGAATATAAACCGTATAAACCTGATGAATTGGGATTTACCAAGGTCAATTTGAAGCCAGCATTCTCACCCACCCGCAGGGCAAATTCTCTCTCCCTGCTAGACCTCGTTCACCCCGGCTACAACCTCTTGCTTCCCATTCCTCTCCCCCAAACCTACAGCCGTCTTCAAATGCGGCTTATCAATATGTCCCACACACTCCTTCGTCTCAGCCTTCGTTACACACTCCACCAGGTCAAACTTCCTCTCATCCCTTCCGACAGGATACACCTTATCGCAAGGCCAATACTCCTCATGTCTCCCCGGCTCACGCGTGCCTTCAAACAGATTCCTAAACAGCTGCGGCGCGTTCAAGACCTCCATCCTCCGCCAGACATTATGATGGCCGAGGCACCCCCAGCCAAGCAACCTCGCCGCGGTAAATCTCACCAGAAACAAAGTCGCCAGCGCGACGGAGACGACGATGATGCCGACCATGGAAAACGTTCTCACGTCGGGGGAGCGGACGATGAAATCGGCTGTTCCTGGTTCGTGGGAGTTGGTCGTGGTGTTGAAGCGGAAGACGTTGGGGTAGGTGATGCCTGAAGCGAAAAGCGTGGTGTCGGTGAAGATGTTTTGGGTGGAAACGTAGGAGGCGAGGATGAGGCGCTCCATGTCAGTGTAGATGGAGCATTTGCTTGCGTCGATCACGCCGCGGGAGCTGGTTGTGCGGCAGAGGAGAGAGGAGTCGCCTGCGTGGATGCCGACGGTGACGAGCATTGGTCTTGCGAGTGCTGTTCGGAGGACTCGGACTAGTGGGGCGGAGAGGTCGGGGCGGGTGAGGTTGGCGATTTCGTTGTTTCGGACGGTGGTGGAGTCTTTGTATGACCAGATGCGTTGCTCCCAGCAGGAGAGGACCGGGCGGGAGGGTTGGATCCAGTGTGAGGCGTTGTGTTCGGCGGCGGGGAAGGTGGAGTTGGGTTCGGGGCGGGGGGAGGTGAGGTACCAGGGGTCGGTGCCGCTGTTGAGGGAGGCGCGGTGGACGGAGCCGATGGTGACGGCGAAGGTGAGGTTGCCGTCGGTGTTGGCTTGGACGCCGTTGTCGGGGTGTCCAGTGAATGTTCCGACTGGGGTTAGGGAGATGGCGGATTGGTCGGCGAAGACCGTAAGGTTGAATTTGCCATCCCAGAGCCGGTAGGTTTCGTTGACATTGGGGATGCTGTCTTCGGGTGATAGCCAGCCATACTGTGTGCTGCAGGAACCGACGATAGAAAGAGTCAGGCCTGTGGCAAATTGGAACCCGAAGTCGACACCAGACAGGGAGTAGTTCCATCCCATTTGGAAGTCAGGATTGGGCGTTGGGTCGGTGGCTGGGAATGACGGCGAAGAGGTGATCGTGACCTTCTCAAGAATCTGGTCTCTTGCGATCGTGGAGCTTCCTAGAGCGCGCATCACGGGAGGAACCCTCACGCCAAATTGATCGATTCTTTCCTGTGTTGTTTGAGGAGAGTTGGGGAAGTACAGCACATCCGCGTTGGCGGGGGCCATGTTTTCGAGCTCCAGGAGAGAGGGAACATAGATACTGACGGCCAGATTTGTGAGATGGACGATCAGAGCAAGAGCTGCAACCGTGAATCCGTAGGAAAGCTCACGCCAGTCTCGACCCCGGTTTGGCTTCTTGCTTGAATCACCCCAGAAGCAGGCCCAAGCATATTGGGCCATCTCCTTGCAGGCGTGCCATGGATTGTCAATATTCCAGATGGTCATCAGTGCCACATAGCGTCGGAGGGTTCCGTCGCCATCAAAGAACACGACCATACAGACGATGAAGCTCCAAATGTAAATGAAGATTTGAGTAAACATGACGGTCAGGGCTGAAGAAAAGATGGTGCCGCTCCTCTCATCCATCGCCACGGCCCATACTGAACCACGCTCAGAGACGGGCGCGTAGAAAGGAACGAGGAGATGGTAGGAGTTTGCATTGGGAAAGGCGTAGGGGATGGATTCTGCCATGCTTCAGACGTTTGCCAGAGGTCGAGCAGGAGGTAGATAGTGTGAACAATGGCATGCAGCGAAGATTTGGGAATTTCTTTTGGCGGCTTTCCGTCTTTCTACGGAACAAGAAGGAAATGGCGGAGGGAGTTTCTGGAGAGCCTCAATGTTGGCAAGGGGTGTGTCGGACACCGAACTTTTGCTAGGTAAGGTACCCTGGTGCCTGAACACCAGCCTCCAAAAATTCAGTCCCAATCAATACCTAAGCTCCTCAAATCCCTAGTGAATTTGAGGACTAATGCTTTTGACCAACCAAACACCTGTATTCATAGAAACACAACATGAAGTTTCTCCAGCCTGCCTTCGCGGGGTCTTGAGCTGGTAGTGATCAGCACATGCGTCACGCTGTCAGGTGCACTGATTGGAAGAACCTTGGAATATTGAATGTTGTCATACAGATTTTACGACCTTTATGTTGACTTGTCAGCTCTCGGCAGTTCCAGTTGGGCTTCGGTGGCGTTGCGGCCAATTCCCCAAACCGGACCCAGGGTGACATACAATGTTCCTAATGCAGTCCGCGCACTTCATGATAGCGCAGTCGCCAACCGCCTACCGCGGATACGAGCGGAGAACGGGACATACCGTGGCCTGGGTCCTGTAGGGTCCTGTAAACAGGGCAAGGGACATGAAAGGCGGGAAACAAACCGGACAAATGAGAATGAGCCAGATCATTGCCGGGGAGCCTAACAGCTAGGTGGACCACTGATGTTCGATGAGGCTGAAGCCACAAAATGCAATATGCATGCAGACTCCAGGACCCCACAAAAATTGGAATCTGATAAGTCGGTCGGGGATTACATTGACATTATGCGGAGCTGGCAGCCAACAAGATAGGGCGTAACCAAAGGGTAGTTCCCCGAGTGGGACTTTGACTTGTGCACCAAGATATCCAGGTGTTCCCTGAAGCGCCACATAGCCAAAATGAGAATCAGCTTGCTCTACGAAGAGAAGTAAAGTATTCCGTAAAAGGCAGGCATGATCAGGTAGGTACCTATATAGTCCTCACGTACCTAGGTAGTTTGCTTGTTCTCTTCTGTCATCACAGTTGCGACCAAGGACCACAGCCTCGCCGTCCTCGGTCTTGCATTTACTTCCAAGATGTTACCTTCCACCATTCTCTCAGTTCCTTTTCTGGTCTCCCCCGTTCTGGGGCAGACGCTCCTTCAAGCCCTCAATGCCAACAACTTCACACTCTACGCCCAGCGTATCACCAACATCCCCTCCATCGCGAATGCTGCTGGCCCGGGCTTGGTCATCTACGCCCCCATCGATGAAGCAATCCGGTCTGTCACACCTAACCGGTCCAACTCCAGCAGCGCAAAGCGTCAAGACGAGGAGGAGAACCCGTCCATTGAAGAATGCGAATGCGGCGCGACGAATGACCACAGTCAGAAGCAAAAGAAGCGACAGCTCTCTGTTTCGCCAGGTTCTGCACGGACAACATTTTTAGATGACCCTGCATTTGTCAACCTCGGACCTGGGCGCGCTCAGAGCATTGTTGAGAGATGTCCCCCAGGAGAGATCTGGCCGAAAGTGTATGCAGGTCTGGGTAGGAATGTCACCGTGGTGGGGAATGATATCCCTTTTAATGGAGGTGTGATTAGACCGGTGGATGGGTGAGTGAAGATATCTCTTTCGTTGTAAATGACCTCACCTTAATAGAAGCTGACGTTATACCTCCCCATGATAGCATTATCACCGTCCCCGGATCCCTCTCGGACACCGCCCGAGTCCCCTCGCTCGGAGTCAGCACATTCATCAACGCTGCGCAACGCGCCGGTCTCCTCACCGAGCTGGACAACAAAACCAAGATCACTGTCCTTGTACCATCAGATGACGCTCTTGCCAGTGCGAGTTCCCTGTCAGATACCGAGCTTGCCCAAGTCCTGAGGAGACACGTTCTGGTTGACGTCACGGCATACACGCCCTTGCTCCGACAAGGCGATGTCTACCGCACCTTGGCAGGGGATACCGTGAGTGTCACCCTGCGGGATGGTGGGTACTATATCAACGGAGCGCAGATAGTGCATGGAGATGCCATTATCAAGAACGGAGTTTTGCATACAATCGACCGGGTGAGTCTTGATCCTTTGTGTACTGCTATGGAAAATGAAGTCGGTATGCTGACAAAGGGAACAGCTTCTAGGACCATCCACAACGACGTTGCCGAGTGGTACTTCGACTTCGACCACGATTGCCACTGCTCCCGTTGCTACCGGGGGTGCGACGAGCACGCAGATTTCTTGGGTGGCTTTGGTCTATACAGCTTTTGTTTTGGCTATTGTTCTTTAGGAAGCCTGTTTATACGTGAGGATGGATTAGTGATCAGAAGGAATAATAGTGGAAAGAGGTAACACGAAGACAACTCCAGTAATAATTATTATGCTCTGCCAACTTCATCTCGGTGAAAATTTTACCAACAAAATGTCATCGAACATCGCCCAGCGCATTCGCGAAGCTTCCGCGATGCTAAGCTCTTTGTCGTGACCACTGTCAGCGTATCGATCTCAACCAACAGTCAGGCTGCTTCGCGCTCGATACCATTAGCAAACTTATTGTGTCAGCACATACCACCTCAGGTCAGGGATACGACACTGAACCATGGATCTGGGATGACCGGCGTGGGATTTTATATGTCGTTTGCTAATCTTCATCCCACGCCTTTCCTCGTCACATGAGCCCGACAGCTCGGACTCGGCTTCTGGAAGGTTTCAAGTTGATAGATCACACATAGTGGGACCGAGCATAGTGTTTGAGGCTCAAGTGACTGGTTGATGACGGTGTTTATATCCGATGTCAGCCTGCGCCACTAACGGTTCGAGTGATGGACCAGGAATTCGATCTCACTGTTACACGAAAATTTACGTCGGGCTGCTTCTAGAGGAAGCTCAGGTTGGTCGAGACATCTTACTGGTTCCCGTGGAGTTGGGACGCAACGTTGTCAACCTGGAATGCTTGTTCATGGTCTCATGTGGGCAGCTAAGCGCGGTGGCCTAGGTACCTTTGTGATACCCGAGAAGCGCTAAATTGAGGAGGTCATCTCACACAACAACAGGCAGCTGTTTGCTCAAAGAACGCATTTCTCGACCTCAAAATATGGTGATCCAGTGATGGTGAGATGTCGAGCATGCAGCCTACCTATCTGTACTGCTTGATATCTACCGACTTATCTGTTTACATGGTATTTGCACCTTGAAGCTTCTGAAATCGCTACAGATAACTAGGGAACAGCATCTCATGAATCATCTCATTCACGTGAACCCTCGGTAAAATATAATCGAATGCACGGACTCGTTTATACATGGTCTCTGCCGATATATCTCACATGTGGATATCTGTGGCCTCTCGGTGTTGGGGGCGTGAGACTGAGAGGTGATGAAGTCTCTGCCTAGGTCTCAAATCATCTTAAACTTGACTCGGGGCCTGGTGACCTCTCGTGCTTCTAAGATGAGCTGTCATTTCGGGCAGTTACGGTCAAAAGAACCCTCTGAAGGGTGCATGACGCCATCCTCACGACGGCAACTGCGGAATACTGGCGGAGAATGCGGACGAACATGAACGATGCTCACCGAGATTGCGCATAGCTCATCGCCGTCCTAGGATTTGAAGTTTTCACAACGATGATTCGCGTAAGCTGGAACTGACTGGTCTAAGAACCCTTCGGCATCCCTCGGACTATGATGCTTGCTACCTGTACAGACCATGTGAAGTGCTTGGAGTGTGGCACGTGAAGATGAAGGGAGGGACCAGGCTCGGTTCTCAAGTCATTAATGGTGTGGAGGTCTTCCGACCTAGTCTGGAGTACAAATAGGACAAGAGTTCCCGATCAAATCACCGTAGTCTTCTTCATCCACAGACAAGTTATCGTACCATCTTCCCAGCTTCAAACTTCAGTTTCATCTGCTCGACTTAACACTCCAGTCTTCAAAATGAAGTTCCTCGCCATCGCCGCTGTCCTCCTCCCTACCGTGACTCTGGCTCAGGAGCGCGTCAAGTTCAGCCGTGGAATTGTTATTTCCGGTGCTGGCTGCCTGCCCCCTACAGTCCACCCGGTTTTCAGCAACAACGATGAGCTTGTCACAATCACGTTTGACAATTTCAGAGCCGCGCTCCCCAACCCTCGCGAGGTCGCTTGCTCCATTGAATTGGGCGTCGCTCATCCTGCGGGCTTCCGCAGAGTCAGCCCTACTGCCACTCTCATTGGCAATGCCGGTGCCGTCAACCTCGCCAACGGAGTCACAGGGGAGTTGCGACGCAACTATGTCATTCAGCCTACCACGTCCGACCAGCCTAGCGGCGAGCTCAGACCTCCTGCGGTCACTTGGAGCGGCCCTTTAAACACTGGTTACCTGGAGATTGATCAGTTTCAGTATACTCAGAACTACGTCTCTCCTGGTCAGAACCGTACCGCTACCATCAAGCTTAACGACGCCACTCTCTCGCTGCAGCCCGCGACCGGCCCTGCGAGCTCTATCCGCTTGTCGACCTACATCTTGGATATAAGCAACCAGACTCTCGTTCTCTGAGATTGTTAGAGTTGGTGGTTGAATATTACACGGGAAGAGGAGAGGGTGGAAGACACTGCTGAGCAATCGGACATAACAATGAGGTGGCATACATTTTCTCCAGAGTTCATTTATTCGTTTCTCTTTCTTTTCTCTCACTTTTACAGACCACTTCACACTCTCTCGGTAGGTACCTTTAAGTAGGTAGCCTAGGCAGTATCTTTACAATACAACCCCCCCTTGCAAGGAAATCTCGAGACTTGGTTGAACCCCTCAACGTACCTCCCCTCGGTGCCTTATTCATGAGACCTCCAGCCAAATGATCCATCTCGAAAGACGAATGTATGTTTCCCTAGTTGACTCAGCCGTGATGTGAGCTCAATCAACCATACAGTATCCCCTCCCTTGTTTTTCGATCTTCGACGGAAAGATAGATGGTTGGTTGGAAATCCATTGGCTGAGCTTTTCCTAGTTCATCCGAACTGCGTTTTGATGATTTCTCTCGAATCAGAACTCCGTCAATGCGACCAACAGAAATTTCATATCCAACATTTGTGAGGCGGACGACATTCCACAACCTCCGAGACCTTCCGCTGCCCCACAATATGTTCTTTTTCTCCAGTCGGTCACCTTCGGCCATGTCTTGAAGCAAAACATGTCTTGGCCTGGCTGTTACACCAATTGCAGGTGCTTCCGGTGACGGCACAACATGGTTAGCGCAGCCACCAAGTGTGAGGTGCTGACCAAACAGATAATTTTCATGGCTTCAGGAAGCGTCATTTTGTGAGAAGCCACAAGCAGGCTGGGCCTCGGCATGAGGGATTTCAAGGATTGTTGAGGGGCTATGGTGGTGAAATTCGAGAACATGTGGAAAGGCTCTGGCGGCTCCTTCATCACCTGTGGAGGTAATTGCCCGTTGTCTTTGCCTGTAGGGAGATAAGATTACTTCGTCGGCAAGCTGCGTGACCGAGAAACAGCAGCCTCCCTACATTGAGGTGCCTACCCGCGCCTAATCCCGCGCTCTTTTGCAGGTCCGTCGCATATAAGTACATCAAGAGCCCGCTGCTCCCAGAATTTCATCGTCGCTGCGCTGGCCCCAACTTTTCTTCTCTTCAGTAAATGCCATCAAGATGACATCCGAATACTCGTCACAAAAGGTCGCTATGTTCGGGCATAATGCCACGAACCAGGCAGCCAACGAGGTGTTTACCTTGTTCCCACTCCTACCAGCAGAACTGCGAGTAAAGATCTGGAGAACGTCGCTCCAGCGCCAACGAATCATTCAAGTTGTTCTCACCCCGATCAAGGAAGCGAAAAGCCGCTATGACATCGATGGTAGCATCGACACCCCAAACGGCGAGGAGTTCATAGCCGAAGTTGGCGGCTTCAAAACCATTAGCAAATTGATGCGTGTCAACAGAGAAGCCAGGCACGAAGCACAGCTATTCTACCGAGTCCACCTTCCTTGCAGATTCATCAAACCCTGGGAGATCAAAGCGCGACCAGACAGCCCAACACGCGGAATGCTGCACTTCAACCCCGAATACGACTTCCTCCACCTTTTCCACACGAAGGACAACGGAGATAACCCGGTCGCTCTGTTGACGCTGTCCAACTTCGTCTATCATCTCAAGACAACGTATGATCGACGGCATGTTGGGTTGCTGAACCTTGCTCTCGACCGAGACCCTGCCAAGGCAGACTGGAGAGCTGGTGCGGTACACTTTGACGCTTCTTTCGACGCGTCAAAGCTCTTGCCAAATGTTCGGAACGCGTTGATAAAAACGCTTTCCCAACTGCAAGAAGTCTTCTTCGTGTTCCGCACCTCCATCGTCAAAGACAGGGACCAGCCCGAGGGAGACCAGTTCGAACTCCTCCACAACAGCCCCCTTCCAATCTGGTCCGCATCCCCCAGCTTCGACCGCATCCCCTGCGATCCCCGCCCCAGTGTTCTTGAGACCCTCAAAGAGAAGGCAAGCTTTTATTGGTTCGGCCTTGACAGCACGCTGAACGACTGGAACCGTTTCCTCGCCGAACTCGGTATACCGCTTCTGGGCGCCGAATCATGTTGCCGCACTTCGTATTCATGCGGCTTGACGTACTCGGTCGACAGCGCTTTGACATGGGAGTCGTTTGTCAGGGAGGCAGTGGCAAAGCCGCAGCACTACGTGTTTGATGCGGAGACGGCGCAGAATTATCTCCGTTTGCAGCGGAAAAGAGCTGGGGAGTCGAGGGCCGGGTGGACACCGGCGTTTGGGTTTTGGTTATTTCCGTTGCCGGAAGGGATTGAACATATTTCTCGGTTTAGGAACAGTTATGATGATGACCAGGGCCGTCTACAGTTTCGCCGGCCAGGGCCAGATCTGACAAAGGTTTGGCCGGAGCTCTTGGTTTCCAGTTTGTATTGATGCTTGTTCTGCTACCAATGATGTCTTGGGGCTTGGACACGGGAGCTTCAATTGTCGGGTCGGATACTTTCTTCGGAGATTTTTTGATGTTGCTCATTTGATTTCATTGTTAGTGATGGATTAGGATATATCTTTCAAGGTGACATTGGTGCGGGTCTTCAGGGGACCCTTCAAGTGAACCGAAGTGGACCAACTCTACCAACAACGGCGTCCAGCATACCTATATTGCTTGCTGACCAACAAACATCAATACGAGCGTAACATCGGCCACTAGTTATGTTGTTGGTTTAGTTTACAACGGGTATTTGACATCTTGGCATCGTACCTCACGGTTGAAAGTCATACGTGTTGATGCAACACCGATGCAACACGCATCGCCAACAACCAGCTCAATGATACCAGACTCATAGGGTCAACAGCAATATGTCCCAAATAGGCATTCATCATGACATTAGAGTCTCCATAGGCGCCGCTCAACGGACACCGCGGCGGCCGGAGTAGCCAGTCCTCAAACTATTAAAGAGACGAGTTCTTCCAGATAGTTTCGACCTCTTCTCATCCTCATCATCCTCACCTCGACATCAATCCACTACCAACCTCACTCCTCAACAGCAGCAGCCGCAAAAATGCACGCCTTCGCCATCATCACCACCCTCTGCCTCGCTCTCGCGACCGCCGCCCCGGTCGAAGATGCCCAGACTTCCCCCAACCTCGAGGCCAGACAGAACAGCTTCCAGTACCGCTTCTACCGCGACAGCAACTGCAACCACAATGCTGCTCCCGACAGCACCTTCCCCAGGAACGGGACTCCTCCGTAAGTCTCGTCACCCTGTATACACCCTCGTCTGATACAGACATGCTGACGCAAAAGGTACAGCGGCCAAGGTGTGAAGGGCCAGTGCTACAGCGCCCCCACCGGCACCAACTGGCAGCGCGTCGAGGTTGATCAGTACACCGAGACCCTGATCACCTTCTGCAACGTCAACTGCCAGGGAAGCGGCAGCGCCTACCAGGGCGGCAACACCGCTTGCCACGTTCCCTTCCCGGGATGCGCCATTGGCAGCTTGTAAGTCCACCACAGTTGGAGCAGTCGTTTTTGTGGATGAAAAGGAATGCTAATGATGACCCTTTGTGGCAAAACAGCAAGATTGTATAATTCTGCCAAGAATTGGAGGGCTGTTGAGGTGGATGGATACTTGGCCTGTGAAGTTTGTTTCCTGTCGCTGTTTTGTTGCCTCGGCTATCTAGGGTACCTTTGTAGTTAGCTAGGGGTAGTACTCGTTCAAAAATTCTACCCATTACACCAGCATATCGGATTTCTGATTAGGCCTTTCTGAGAGGTTGGCATGAATCAAGCCATGTTCTCAGGTTAGGGCTGGAAGTCTTGTCATTCGGTCTTGTTTGCACCACTTGCTGCGGCAAGGCTACTGACGTAATTGCTGGTCACAGGACCCTCCTTGTGCGCAGAATTAAGCTTTGGTTGGCACTTAAATAGAGATTGAGAGAACAAATTGCCGCCGCTCCGATACTCTGCTCGAACACCAACAATTCTTCCCGTCTCCACCATGGCTCGTACCATAACCAAGAAAAGACCATATCGCGACAAACCTATCATAACTTTGACGCGATTCTATCTCCCTGAGGACAAGGAGTGGCCAGTATGGGAAGTGCCGCACAGATATGTGCATCATGGTCCTGTTGCGGGCGTCGAAGGTGTCTGGTCAGTGTCGCTGGGAAGGATGGTGGAAAATCGGGAGAAGGCTGTCTACATTATCGGTGAGTGCAAGCATTGAGCCTTCTGAAAACGAGGTGCACCTTCATCTGACCGATATGTTTACGAAACCTAGTGTGGGAGACACTGCGCGACTTGAGAAATTTCCAGTCTTCTGCTGCCTGTGGCGAGTTTCTGCGGAATCTCCCCGAAGTCAGCAGCTTGCCAAGCTCTGACGGACAGACCGGATCAGCAACCAAGCAGGCTATGGCGATGAGTAACGCGTCGTCATCGTCATCATCACCGGCAGCCACCTCACCATTTCTCACACTGGGTACACCGACAGTGCAAGTGGAGGGTCGCGTAACCAGATCAGCAACCAAGAAGGCTATGGCAATGAGTAACGCGTCGTCATCGTCATCATCACCGGCGGCCACCTCGCGATTTCTCACCCTTTACCATCTAGAGGGTACACCGACAGCGCAACTGGAGGGGCGCGTAACCCTCAACTCGTTGGTGGTATCACGCCAAGAGCCTGACTTGATGACGGGCGAGTACGCCAAACTAAAATGCGCCCTCAGCCGTTTGCTGCCCCACACATTGCAGTTCCTCAAATCGGAACGGTACTTCAGTTGGCAGTATTTGACAGTGTGGTTTAAGGTTCTTACGCAGGACCGATGGGCAATAGACGAGTTTGGGACGCTAGAGGTGACCGACGAGGGCAGACAAATCAGGTCAATGATTTGCGAGTTTCACGTCTGGCCAGAGAAACTTGGTGTCACCCGTGAGGAGGAGGAAAAGGCAGCAAAGGATTCAGAGACAATCGAATTATGGAGAAAGGCTGTGGATAGTGTGACGCCTCCGGTTACGGCTTGGGTGCAGGAACGTTGGGACATTTCAGATGCTCCACGTTATGACACCCGGATGGAGAACAAGCAGGAGGACAATCAGGAGAACAAGGAGGAGAACAAGCAGGAGAACAAACAGGAGACCATTACCTTATGCCTGAGGGGGATTTCTAGTTGATTGCATCTTACCTTACCTCAGGTAGCATAGCCTTATACTTTCCACGGTTATGCGCCCGAGATTGAGAACCTAGTTACCTACGAACATCGAGTTAGCATGGTGTAAATAACAACCAGACGACTGCTTACCTATGTGTAGCGGACTAAACCCAGCTTGCTCTACCAGTAGCCTGGCGCTTGAAGGGGCTGTAGCTCCTTGTTGGCACTGATATCCCACAGCCTTTTAGAGTAATAAGAATGAAAGAACTCGAGTTTGAGCTTCGATCGCCCGCGTCCATTGATGCACAATCGATGCAGTGACTTGGGAAACATTTTTTCTCGATTCATTTGTACGTAATCTCTTTGCTCTCACCCGAACTGTTGCTGTTTGATGGTTGCTTAGAACTGTAACCAGCTTCCTCAGCTGCACATTCTATCACTCCACCTTGGAAATCTTGAATCCGCCAGGACACAAGGTTTGAAACACGCCATCAGCATCATACTTCTTCGCAACCTCCCGGATCCGCGCCACATTTTCCGGCCCGTAGCTCTCCAGCACCGGCTGGGACGGGTTGGCGTAGTTGGCCGTGATCCAGTCGAGGAGCCCGCCGACTTCAGCGGCGTAGGCGCGCACCTTCTCGACATAAGCGCGCACACGCGGGTAAGCCCAGGCCTCTTGCTCTGCCGTCCGCACCATAACATGTGCGCTCCATAGCACGCCGTCGACTTGGTTACGCTCCAACCCCAGCATGTTGCCTCCCAGTCTGACCGAGTTCTGCGTGAAGGCGCGCGGCAGCGGCTGGAAGATGCACTGTGTCTGGAAGTCCTGGTCGGTTATGTGGGCCTCGAACTCCGCAGCCAGCTCTGCGTGCAGTTCTGCGGCACGCCGCAAAATCGCCGGGTTGTTGGCGAAAGAGGAGGCAAACCAGACGCCGCTGTGGATAATCAGAGGTATCATTAGCATCTACGTACCAGGCTGTCTTGCAAAGGATAGGTACGAAAGCTGACTTACTGATAGCCTGTCCCTTGGGCCGTTGCATTCAGACATTCAACAAGGGTGGTCTTCTTGTACGTCGTAAACAACTCGGGGAATGCCAGGAACTTGTCGTAGATCGACGGCTTCTCAACACCGGCCACATTCGCGTACAGGCCGGCAATGACGGTGCCCGGCTTGGGTTCGAGGTGGGCAACCAGGAGGATCAGGTTACTGTCTGGATCCTTTTCCAGGTTGCTAGTGAACTCCACAAAGGCGTCGGCCGCCGCGGGCATGATATCTGGGGGGAGTATAACGAGCCCGCCCCAGATGGAAGCGCAAGGGATTGCGGGCATGGTGTAGGAGGTGACAATACCGAAGTTATTGCCTCCGCCCTTGAGCGCCCTGAAAAGGTCGCTGTGCTCGCCGCTAGCGGTGGCTTTGATGATGCTTCCGCTAGCCAGCACGACTTCGTACTCAATCACATTGTCGCAGGCAAACCCGTGACGCCCCGTGAACAGGGTGTTACCGCCGCCGAGGAGTAGGCCACCCACACCCACTCGAGCTTCACGGCCGCCTGCCACTGCACGGTCGTACTGGGCGAGGTATTCGTAGACCTGGCCCCAGTTGAAGTTAGCATCACTGCAACATGGCTGGAGTATGAGGAGCGGAGAGAAAGAGAGAGAACGAACCTGGCCCCATCGCGCCCCTGGCCCAATGCTCACCGTCTCATCGTCGGGGTTATACTTGATCCAGGCCAACCGACCAAGATCAATGGTCACACCATTGTCGATGTTGTTGCTCGGCCAGAAGTTGCATCCTCCGGATCGGACGGCGAACAGTTGGTTTGCAACCACCAGAGCCTTGACGGCGTCTGCCACCTCGGCGGCCGAGGTTGGCTGTATGAAGCAAGCCGGCTTGAGCTGGGAGCTCTTGCTCCAGTATGCGTCAATTCGAGATGCATATTCTGGTGAACTCGGAAGAAGGATGCGGCTCTGGAGACCCGCTGCGGCGAGGCACTCGGCCTGCTTTGGTACGTTTTCAGTCATCTTGTCCGGTTAAGTTTACTTCGTCGATGAATACCTCGGCGCTATAAGACTTTCCAGGAAGGGGCTTTCTTCCTTAAATCTCGGGGCTGGGTCCCCGACCAGGCACCATTCGTTACATGTACTTCGGCCGATGTGGCATGTTGTGTCGGTGTGCGGCATAGAGGAAGAGTAGGTACCTATTCACACTGGCAACCCTGTGCGGTTAACTCCTGATCATTGCAGTATCCCACACACACCATGCACGTTGGTGGTTACCTACGTACGGTAGGTACTTGGCACATATACATCACCAACCTTTTAGGCTGCCGAGCATGCGGCGTTGTGGAAAAGTAAGCGCAGCATCCAAGTTGCTGCCCGGGCCGTTTCGAGACAGTGTGGTAAGCGCCCAGGGAAGCGCATACACGGCATACTGATTGCATCAATCATTTAGGAAGATCCTAGTATGGCGTGCAGCAAGGTCGGGGACAGTACTTGTAATATGCCGTTATCTCACTGTGTAGTCTGTAGTAGGGCCTGCTGGTGCCGCCTGGGCTGCACGGCACGTTGGGTGAATATATGGCCCGTCTACCTCTCCGAAAACTTCAGGCCGCCGAACCGTACGAGTTAGCATACCACCGACCTATCCTGTGGCTTACATATGGAACTCAGCTGGCTCTCGGCCTTTGATCTCTCCCCGTACGGCACTCATTATGGACAGCTGGTTGCATGTTGCCCTGTGCACACACAGTGTATGCGTCATGAAGCCAAATTTCTGCCTCGTTGTGTCCGACCTCGAGTTCAATAGCGGCAACATTGGCTGGTTTGCTGGCTCTCACCAATACACAGCTCGGAACCTGGTCGTCAATCAGTGCAAAACAGCTGTAATACAGATGAGCTGAGATTGGGGTCAAAACTGGCAGCGAATCACCGTTTATGGCGGACCTAATGGCTTTAATATCTCGGGAGTCGGGGGCCATGGCCAGGGAACAGGCAGTGTGTCGATTATCGATTCCACCCTCAGCAATGTGGCCATTGGGATCCTCACCAACAGCCTTCCAGCATCCCCCAACATAGCTCTCGACAATACCGTTTTCGAAAATGTCGCCTGGCCAGTTGTGGCTGAAGGTGCTGGAACCATCATGCTCTTCGAAAACTCGACCCTGTGGGCCACGGGCAAGGGATACAATGGTTCAGAAGGCTCATCAGTGGCCGACGGGGTGGAAGCACCAGGAAGGGGCGAAGGCCTAAAAAACGATGTCGATGGCAAGCTCTACGTGCGCTCACGGCCGCAGTACGAAACTCACAACACTGGCGCTTTCTTGATCGCTACCACAGGCGGAGGTTGCCAGAACGACGCCACCGGAGAGCAGGCGTCTTGTCTCAATATGATCCAAACATTTACTATCCTGAGGCGGCACTTTAACTGAAAGCCCCTCCAACTCGATACGACTTTTGGTGTGAACCGGGGCCTGGCAGGTCTGGGGCTTCCTGGCCATAATGGGTCTGGAAGACGGCGTGGTAAGTTGACGCTGGTTTGAGTGCGTGGGCAGTGCCACTTGCCTGTGTGGTATCGGGCGCAAGAGACAGAGATAGGCTTGGACAGATTCTGGATGCGGGTGCGGGTGTAAGAGCAGGTTGAAGAGCGAGCGGTATTGCGAGCGCTGGAATTGTGAGCTGGTCTGAGAGCCGAGACAAGCCTTGGGCGCCTCCTGTTGAAGGTTAATTTCAAGCCCTGGAAGCAGTGGCAGGGTGGCTTCAATTTCTTCTCAAAGCTTGACTGCTCTTTCCTTTCGAGCTTCATTAAGCTCCTCTTGTCCCCACATTCACAGTGACTGGAACAGCATCATTCAAACGGCCAAAATGCCCCGACAGTTGCAGCGATTCCGAGCTTGGTTTAACCGACGTCGGCCACAACCAAATCATCACTCTGTCCAAGACGATCAGCCAGTGCGAAGCCAAGTGGGACAAGGCGAGGAAGACGGTCTGGCCAATGATAAGCGAATTCAGCACGCCCAAGCGACCGATATCAATGTCGTTGTCATCCCGGCCCTAGATGACAATCTAACAACCGCAATTGCGATATCTCGGGGTCTTTTGGAGCTTTCCTGGTTGGTGCAAATGGGCTACGACAAAGAGAAGAAGTCGACCAGCACCATCACGACCGCTATCACCAACGTCGTCAACACAATGGCGACCGTACCCGATGCCGCCAAGCCCAGAAGAGTGTGCGGCTACCATGTATATGCAACAAGCACGGCCATCGCCAACATTCTGCACGTTAGGGGTGCTTTGCCCACCGTTCGTCTGAAAGCCTATCAGGCGATACTATCTACGTAT
This sequence comes from Triangularia verruculosa, assembly GCA_033296885.1. NCBI lineage: Eukaryota > Fungi > Ascomycota > Sordariomycetes > Sordariales > Podosporaceae > Triangularia > Triangularia verruculosa. The sequence goes on along the minus strand of MU863915.1, from coordinate 53,260 downwards.
ACCTACTTCGGCATGGCTGTGCTAGCCACCCCCGCCCGTTTTGCAACAACTCTCGCCGCTGACATCGCAATGGCAATCGCCGACATTACAAACTCGGCCGCGGAGCTCACAGGAGACTGGGCGCGCACCATTGTTGAGCGTATCACCTCAAACTTCAGTCGCACTTTTCCAAGCCCACCGGCGTACCAGGAGCCACTGGTCAGTATACTCACCAAGGACGAATTGACGGGCCTGGCCAGAGCATTGGCTGCGAGAACAATTGATAACGATTTGTCTTCGGCCATGTCAGATTCGACTCGTATGCTTATCTGGGACCTCTTTCCACATCGCTGCCTCGGCCACTGCAAACGGAATGACAGGCCTGTTTGCTTCTGCACGATTGCCCCCGCCTCACCGGCAAGCTGCAAGCTCTACCTGCTGCCAGGGATTTGAAGAAATCCGAGGCAACGGGTGATGTAAATTTAGCACACGGGGATTTCTTCTAATGCAAACTTCACACAAAGTTCATACACTCTAGAGATCACCTTGCAATGAGCTGTTGCGTGTTCTGTGGGGAAAGAAAGAAGCTTCAACTCTTGTGATGCCGACCCGCACGTGGAAAATGTCGCCATTCGAACTGATGTTTCAGAGCTGAATAGTTACTTGAACGTGATAGACTCGGAGACTTTTCTCATGTGCATCTTCGAAAAACGGATGGATTTAATATTTCGACCTCTCCGAGCTTACTAATTGTCTGCAAGCAGTGGAGTCTCGAATTACCGATAACCCGTTCATCCCCCACCCATCTCTTACCGCTGTGGTGTTCTTCTTTCCTCGCCTTCTCTCTCTTCTCTTCATGTGGCCCTCGTGTTCTCCCCGAGATTAACAGTCACAGGCTGAGAGTGCTCTGTGTCGGCAAGACTCTATTGCCATTTTTCTGATTTTAGACCAGTCTGGGAAGAAATTTTCTGATCCTAGACATCGCAACATCAGAGATGGAGGTTCTGGGTTCAGGTATGATCCAAAAATGACCAAGCGTCTTTTCACCTCCGCGGAACCAAAACGTCATGTTGATCAGGTTGCTTCGGCGAACTTGATGACCAATCAGCGTGGGTCTTCGGCTCCAACTCTCCGTCCCTGATCTGTTCTGTCTATTATATAAGGCGATCATCCCTTACTCAATTCCCCTGATGATTGAATACCTACACGGAGCATGCGATTGTAAGTTTCCAGCTTAATTCGAGATGTCGATTCCCGAGACGTACAAAGCGTTCAGACGCACCACCGGCGGTCTACCGAGCACCATCAGCCCGTCGACCGAACATCTACCGCGAGAGCTTGGACCGCGCGATGTCCTCCTCAAAATCCATGCCGTCTCCCTCAACTTTCGTGATGTCGCCATGCTGCACGGACGCTACCCTGTGGATGTGATTGCACGTGGCATTCCTTGTTCCGACGCAGCTGCCGAGGTTGCCGCCATTGGAAGCGCGGTGAAAGATTTCACTATCGGAGACCATGTCTCGGTTATTTTTGATCTCAGCAATCTGACTGGGTGCGATGATGAGCCGAACAGAGCACTTGGTGGCGACGTTGAGGGTGTTCTCCGCGAGTACGCCATCTTCGAAGACAAGTACATCGTACAATTGCCCAAGCACTTGTCATGGGAAGAGGTCAGTCATGCCATCCCACAGGAGCCTTGTTATCATCACCAACCATTTCGTTTACATCTTAAACCGCAGGCAGCTACTATCACGTGTGCTGGCGTCACAGCTTGGACTGCTCTGGACGGCCTCAAAGCGGCGAAACCGAGAAGTGCCCTCTTGCAAGGTTCGTAGCCCATGTTTGCAATCTGGCTAACAATGGCACATTGTCTCTGACCAGTTGAGCCAGGCACGGGAGGCGTCAGCTTGTTTGCCTTGCTGATCTGCCTTGCCGCGGGCATTCGACCCATCATCACGTCCTCATCCAACAAAAAGCTCGAAGATATTCAAAAGCTCGGCTCCGATGTCCGTGGCATCAACTACAAAACCGTCTCTGACCTAGCCTCAGAAGTCAAGCGCCTTACGGACGACAAAGGAGTCGACTTTGTCATTAACAACACTGGGCCGGCGTCAATCCCGGAAGATATCGGTTTTCTACGGCAGCGGGGCGGTCTCGTATCTCTCGTTGGCTTCCTGGCCGGTACCGACGGTGACTGGCAGCCAAGTGCTCTCATGGCACTGATGGGCAAGTTCGCAAAGCTGAAGTAAGTCAATTCCCAAGAAGCGTGAGACTGCCAGTAACGTTTGATTGACGGTTGGTGCTCTATAGGGGTATTGGCGTGGGCTCTAAGGAGGATTACGTCGACCTGAATCGGTTTTTGACAGAGAAGAAGGTGTCCCTTGCCCCGCTCGTCGACCGAGTTTTCAGCTTTGACGAGTCGCCGGCCGCGTTTGAATATCTGTACTCGGGAAGGCATGTCGGCAAGGTCATCATTAAGGTACAGGATTAGACTTCATGTCAAGTGCTCATAGTATCAACGTGGTCGACGAGGCATTCACTCTTAGAAGGAAACTGAGAAAACGTGCAGTACATTCAAGGTCTAGTTTGACATGATAGCCAAGCAGTCCTCCGGTTCTCCGCAACAGCTTCAACCACTCTCTCGGCGATCTCGACGTCCCGCCCTCAATTCGCGAGAAGCAGCTGCATCGCCTGTTTCCCATTCCCATTGTTTCCCTCTGCGACCGCGACTGCTTCGTCTGTGATATTTAGCTCTTCAGTTATGCTTACGGAACCTGAAACGGCGACGGAAGTGCGTGGGTATATTCAAGGTAGATGCGTATGCTTTTTAGCTGAGCCCTTTGAACTGTTATGGTAAAATCTATCTTTCAAAAATCCGGCATTTTATAATGTCAAGATAACTATATATTAGGCTAATTAAGGTACCTTAAGTTTGGGCAGCGGTTACCTCGGGAGGATTAGGGATGTAATACTAGGTAGGTACCTTAGGTACAGATGAGGGGAGGAGATATAGATAACACTGCTGTAATGTCGTGTTTGTAATTAGGTACCACTTTTGTGAAATACGTACCTATCTTTCTAGTTACCTAGTAATCAATTGTGTAAAAAATGTTTCATGTTCTGTTTACCTACCGCGAGTTGAGTGATAGAAACGCCTCAAACTAAGTGTGAACTCGTCAGAAACTACCTACAGGTAGGTACATGATGATCATCTCCAATCATGGAGTGCAAAGGGTGAAGCGAATTCCTGAATACGTGAACTAGGGTTACATAGAGAGATGCTTCAGTTTAATAGGGGGGCGTGCTCGGATCGAATATTATGTTGCTTGTTACCACGCATCTCTGAGTCGTCGACTGTTAGGAAAACCCATCTTCCTTCTTTCTTCCTTTCCTTCCTTGACTCAATATCATCTATTGGAATCCCTCTGCCGAGCTCTCTAGCCCGGGCCAGGAACTCGTTCCCGTGGCACTTAATAACCTGCCTCTTTCCTCTCTGTTTCTCGCTTTCTTGCCTCTTTCTTTTCCCTTTTTATCCTCTCTTCTTCTTCCTTTCTTCTCAACTTCTCCACTTCCTTTAGTATTGCCTCCGCTATTTTCCCCCCTATCTCTGTGAATTCGCTTTCACCAGATTTTGTGGCTTCTTTGTAAAGTACTTTCCCGGCCACTTTCATCCGTCTCCATCTCCCAAGTTTGATCGCATCGTCATCGTTTGAATACGACTCCATTGTTTCTCCAGCCCCCTCATCCCTTTCCGACCTTTCCATTTCTAATTCCTCCATAATCAACCTATCCCTTTCCCTTTCCAACCTTTCCCTTTCCAACCTTTCCCTTTCCAGCCTTTCCCTTTCTAACCTTTCTGACTTGTGGATGATTTCTCCCAGATGGTCGAAATGCCCTGTTGCTCTAAGCTTCTTTATGCAACTCCGCAACCCTTGTTGATCCTTGTGTTCACCGCTCAACTGTTTCAAAGCTTGCTGCAAAAGTGTCTCCCCGTACCGTGCACGAACATTCAGATCGATCAGCTCCTTTTGCACAAGAGAACGGTCCAATAAGCAGCTCGCAATGTCCCAGTAACCATGCTTAATTGCCAGCTGTAGTGGGGACAAAAGAGGTTCTCCGTCCTTGTTGAGAATTCCGAGATTGAGGTTCAACTTGCCTGAGGCCGACAGTTGATGTTTGCTGAACAGTTCGACGACTTCCGTGTGGGGTTTGATGACGGCAAGGCCAAGCGGTGTACAGGTCCTCCCTTGGAGGCCTTTCTTCGTGTGCGGTGTGGCTAAGTGCGGTTGGATTCCAGCGCAGCCCAACAGCGCCTGGGCAACTTGAACGTGACCCCAGGCAGCAGCCGCAGCCAAAGGAGTCCAGGTTGAACCCGCCTGTGAAGGATCCTTGACCCGGTTGTTTGGATCTGCCCCATGTGCTAAGAGAGCATTGACTACCTCCACGTGGCCTCGCAATGCGGCTTGATAGAGTGCTCTAGATAAGACGACACGATTGCTGCCTCGTTCCAGGATTGAATTTGCAAGCTCGGTGTACCCTCCAGCAGCTACCCATTCCAGTGGGTTCGTGGCGGCAGTGAATGTTTTGCATCCAAGATCCTTGAGCATGGCTTCAACAGCTTCACACAGTGGGGTGAAAGCTTCTTGTCCTAGAAGGCGATGCCGAAGTTTGATGGGAAATAATCTGGGATCAAGAATTGCCCGCAACGCTTCCCAATGTTTCTCTTTAACCAAGAGATGTAGGGGTGATTCACCGTTTGTATTTTCCGTTGTCATAGCAGCGAGAAACTTGCGGGTCTGGGAATCCTTGAACCAAACTTCAGGAGTCCCTCGAAATATTGAGTTCATAAACTTCCGGAAAAAGACCACATGGCCGATCCGCCCAGCAACATGGAGAGCGGCATCCTGAGACTGTTGTTGTGCCGAGGGTTGTAATAAAAGATTGAACCACGTGTGTGGAAAGGCGGCGTTCCAAAATGCGTTGCTCTCTGACTTGTGGGTATCACCGAATTCGATAAGCGTTCGTTGTGGCGGTTTTCCCCCTTCCCAGGCCAGCAGTCCGTAAAGTGCTGCCTGACACATCAGATCGAACCATTCCCGGTGGGCAGTATGATGAAATTGGACGGCGAGTTGCAGCGGGGTCTCTCCCATCTTATTTCTGATGGCCATATTGTGGGCCTTTTTCAGTTTTTCGTTATTGTCAATCCATGTTTGGACTATGAGCTTGGCCAACTCTGGGTCCGTTTTCAGACATTGATGGAGAAGCATGTCTCCGTCCAGCGTAGCTGCCATGGTATTTGCTCCGGAAGCAACAAGAATTTTGACGATGTCCATCTGCCGCAACTGGACAGCCCAGCACAACGCTGTGCGGTCGTCCCGGTCCACGCTGTCGATGATAGTCGCGGCTTGTGGATGTGTCAATAATCTTCTGATCACGTCGAGTCGCTTGGATTCTGGACAGTCGATGGCATCGTGAAGCGCCGTCCGGCCAGCCTCATCCTGTACATTGATGTTGACGCCAGCTTCGCACAATTGGCCCACGCGCAGCTCAGACCCAGACAGCACTTCCGAGTGGAGAGCTGTCTTTTTTGGCCTTTTTGGTACCTTTGGCAGCCTGTAACGTCTATTAAAAGTTGGGGATTGAAGTGAGGCTGAGGAAATGGGCATTGTTCAATGTTTGGGGAAGAATGAGGCACCTAAGGTAGGTAACGAGATGTTCCAGGGTTTCCACGCAATCTTCAGGAAGCCTAAAAGATAATAATATTGCCTGGTGAGTTGGGGGCGAGAAATTCAGAGAGTCTAGAGAAGACAAGTAGGTATTTGGCTGGGTCGATGGAGGGTGGTCGGAGCACTCAGGGACTTGGACAGTTGGGAGTTCAAATGCATGCGAGTCGGTGGGCATCGGAAGAAACGCTCCGCTCTAAGTAGCCGGATAGGTACCCAGTGATCAATTTGCTTCAATTGAGTGCATGTATCAATGGCTGGGCATCATTCCGTGGTGAAACAGCGCTCACTTGCGGGCCTACCAAAGGTCAACACGTTGACCAGACTATCTGAAAGGTAGACCAATATTGGCAGTGTGGCTAAGTTCTCAGCTGCTCTAGACGCTGCATGGCGTGAGGGCTGCCCAATCCAACTGCCCACTCACCATCCATTAGAAGGCTCGCCACCCACACACAAATCACATCAAGTTCGCTCCTCCACTGTCCTCTGATTCCCGCCGTCGACCGATTTTGTTCCCTTCTTTATTCAGGTTGAGTCTCCTTTTGGAACATCGTCATGTTCATGCCCAACACCACCATTGCACAAGCACAGCCAGTCGGTTGGCAGCCAAATTCAAGCCGCCGCGGAACATTCGACATCATTGAAAGCTGTGCTGTCACTATTTTTACCTGTACCTGGACAATTCAACACCTGAATGTTCCTGGGCCCAACGATACCAAAGCGAAAAGGTTCTTGCGCACATGCAAATGGATGGTCATCACCATCCTCCTCCCCGAGTTTATCTTAGCCCATGCTATAATCGAGTTTATGATGGCCCTCAATACGATGGAAGAAATGAGAACCACTCAGGATCACAACTTGACTGTCGCAGCATCTCCTTCACTCAAAGCTTTGTGGGACGGGTTTAGAGACTTCCTCAACACGTCCATTCTTTCAAAGCTTTTCTGCCGAGGTACGGAGAAGGATCCCGAGGCCTTCAAACTGAAGGATGAGCCAGGGTGGACCATTACTCATGCATACTTTGCGAACATGGGTGGCTTTGTCCGAGAGGTGCCATGTCGGAATGGATCCCACAAATACACGTCCTCCGGGTCAACCCTCTCGGATACCTATTCTGAGAGTTTGCTGAATTTGAAGGCCGCCAACGGCACGTCCAAAAAGGGTATGGTGACCACGCCGGTTCTCGGTACTCATCTGGCGCAATGCCTAGACCAATTCGAACCATTCCAGGTCAGTGAGGATGACATCAAGGACAAGGGCAAATCCGACGATTTTGCAAAGTTGTTTGCGGTGCTGCAGATTCTGCAACTTGTGCTCTCAGTTATCGTACGCCATTTCCGAGGACTTCCCTTCGCCCAGTTGGAAACACTCACGCTGGCGATCGCTGTTTGTGGTGTTGCTACCTGGATCGCATTCTGGTATAAGCCCAGGGCTATCTCTGTTCCGATCAAGCTTGAACGTCGGCAAGTCTTAGAAGAGCAGGATTCGGCCGGGAGTCTGGCGGAGAGGAAGAGTATCGGCGAGAATGAAAAGGAGCATCTTGGTACGCATCTGGACAGTGACTTGGATGATGGTCACGGTTCGAATGGCACACAAATCGGTGGGCAGACCAGGGATAATACCGAGAGCAAATCTGCCTTTGAAGCAAGCGAAACTGTCTTGAATGCGTCCAAGGCCAAGGCGGAGGGCCAACTATCGCATGCTACTACTTTGGAACACCCTTTGTGGGAGGATGATGACGATGATGAGTTGATCGAGAGTCTCAGGCTAGCCGACAACTGGTCTCATGATTCGGAAGACAATTCACATAACGATACCACGGACATTCCTGGGGCAGCTCTGATAGCCGGTGCCCTAGCTGATTCACCCGACAACTCTGTGGACCCTTCTCAAGTCGATGCTGCGGTTGATCTGACCCATGTTCCGAGCCAACAGTCGGATCACACAGAGCTGGACAGAAAAGTATTCGACAGCTACTGGAGTGTTCTTACCAATAGTTGGGACAAGGACACCACTTCTTCGCCTGAACGGGTGCCAAACGATAGTGTCCCAACCCGTTCCTCTCAGGTTGGAGAATCACACAGTCTCACCTATGTCTTGGCTGGTACTTCCGCTGCTTTTGCTGCCTTGCATGCAATCGCATGGAACTTCCACTTTCCAACAGCTCTTGAAGCGACGATGTGGCGGGCTGGGACAATACTCTTGGTAGTGGTCCCGCCCTTGGGGTTGCTGGTGATCCCCATCAGCCAAATCACTTTTTGGGATGGGGATCCAGGAAGGTTTTTAGACGTGACAGTCAAAGTTCTCACCAGGCTGATGTGGGAGGAACCGGATATGAAGCTGAGATCACGGTACAACCAAACGCGTGTTGAACTCACAAGAATACGGCATATACATGCTCTGCAGCCCAAGCCCAACTCAATGGTCCTCTACCAAACAATCTTCTGTCCCGACAAAGACGAGGACCCTAACATCCGTGATGATCGTCTGGGCAGGATTTTGACGTATGTCCAGGAAATGCAAAAGCAGGGTGAAGGCATCACGTTTCAATACGTACAGCAATTCGAGACCTTGGTGGAGCTTATGAAGGGAAAGGGAACAAAGAACATGGTCGTTGAAGCAGCCAGGACCAACGTCTACCCGAGAAAGATGATGCCTGCGGCGGTGAACCTGGGTATTGTCTATGTCATTGGCATTGTCTATTGTATTGCGCGGCTGATGGTTGTGGGGGTAGGATTGTCAAGCCTACGGTCCATGCCCGATGGCGTCTACGTGAAAACCTGGACAGACTACATTCCCTCAATCTAATAGATAAGGTAGATCACTCATATTAAAGCACATGGATAAGGCGGTCGGATGTTTGGGGGTATATAGCAGTAACATGGTTGTCCTCACATACCATATCCATACCATCTAGTAACCTCTGACTCTTCGAACTTAGGTATGAGATTCCTATTGATCTAAGTAAGAGGTTGGTTTATTTTCGTGGCAACATCACCGACGCCCGCGAAGTCTGCCCGTAAATCTACCTTATTCAACGTTAACGTTATAGTAAATTTATACGGAGGAACCTTCTTTTACTTCCCCTTACACATACTCTCACACACGCTCTCACACAATCCCTCACCGAAATTCCCACACATGCTCTCACACATGCTCTCACACCCACATTCCGCTATCCTCCTGGAGACCATAGAATAGCTCAAACCACCAGATTTTATCACTCCTGCAGCCCTCCATCTTGACAAAAGAGCCATACCGAAACAAGCCCAGTGCCTAACTGACCTACCAACAGAAAACCCCGGGGATCAACACCAGAATAACCACGCTCAGCCCCTACCTTATACGTAAACAAAACTGAATATAATAACTCTTGGTTTAACATTGCATCGGGCGTCATGCTTACCTATGGTTATACAGCCCATCACTTGTAACCAGAGGAACTAAGGTATTTGGCTTTTCCTCGCTGCTCAGCTCAGCGATACCATAGCAGAAGCAATAGTGAAGCGCATATCCCCTCTGTTTTCCAACTCATTCCGTCCTTATCCCGGCTTTGACAAATGTCAACGCCCAAATCACATACCACAATGCGGTATTCAACCCTTATCTTACAGACTTATATCGGTTCTAACTTATTCCACTTCCATTGATACAACCCCCTTAGCTCAAAATACAAAATATCATCATCTCAGTTAAAACCTTAGCATCTGCCACCCGAAGCCAAGCCAACCCCTCTCAGGCTTATCTACAGGATCGCTACCATCAACACCCATATCACCACCTCAACACCCTAATCCCAGTAAAAAAAGATCTAGAAAAAAACACCTGAGGATATACCCAAGATAAGAAAAAGAAGAAAAAGTAAAAGACATACAACACCAGGGATTCCCCAGTGGTCACCCACCTGAGTACTAGTCCGGCGATCAGCAGCTTATCTAGGGGAGAGATAAGGGACGGGATCCCGAGCTTTCTGCTGTCTATGGTCGTATGTGCTATTTACGGCCAACTAGCCAACTTATGTAGCATGTCCGAAACATCAAAAAGAGGCGGAACGGCTGCGTAGAAGTTACGCTTTGAAAGAGAGTGAAAAGGGAGGATTGTAAGATGACTGACAGCTTTGTTGATTATGTTTCAAGGTCTGTTGGTATCTTTTAAGATGGCTGATCGCTATTATTCATGTCCAGGACGTACGAAGGAGCTAGAGATCTGGTGATGTCAAAAAGATGCTCTTGAGGGGAGACGCGACGGAGCTAAACACACCTTGATGACATCACCATTGTTGCCCCACATCTCCACCGAAGCTCCATTCTTAACCTCACCTCATCCTTAATGTCAAGTCTTGCCTTTCTCATCAACCTCCCTTCCTTTCACGCCCTATCGAACTACAGAGCGAGATGTTCAGAATATCTCAAAGAATCGCCGTTCTCTCGCGACTGCCAAAACTTAGCTTTCAATCAATTCCTTCCTCTCACACACCACAAACTCGTTCCATCCAGCAGCAACACCACCAAAACAAAACGCAGGCCCCCTCACAATCAGCAGCAGACCGGAAGTCCCCAAAACCCCAAGAAAGCGCCACACAACTCAAAAAGAAAAAGACCCTCAGAGAAATGGACGAGGAACTACGCTTGAAAATGGAAGGTCTCTCCGGCGACGGAGGCGCATCGGGAGTAGAATACGAAGACGGAAAGGCAGTCTCGATGAAGAGAGGAGTCAGAGACAACATGTTCCGCTACATCTAATCTACCTACGCTTCTGTCACCCTGTACATATCTATCTACCTAAAGACCAAGCTCCTTGATAATAATATCCGCCGCCTTCTCACCCACCACCATGGCCATGTTATTCGTATTCGCTGCTACGTTCCCAGGCAGCACGCTCAAATCCGCGATTTTCAGCCCCGACACTCCCAGCACGTTGAGGTTGTTGTCAACTACCGAACCAATCTTGGTTGTTCCAAGAGAATGCCAAGTCGTACCGACGTTTTGGCGGACCCATTGCTCGATAACGGCGTCGTCTTCGTGGGTGTACTCGATGTTTGGCACTTCTCCGTCCAGCTGGGATGAAAGCTCGATTGCTTTGGCCTTTGAACCCTCTGGGAAAGGAGGGTGGCAGACGGAGACTTCACCGCGGTAGACGGACATTCGGCGGACAATCTCTCGCTGCGTCTTGTACAGCCAGACATGCATCTTCACATCCACCCCCTCTGCATCACCCAAAAACCCTGTCCTGAAATCCAACGGCGCAGTCAACTCCGGCCCCGTGATATGCACATGCCCTCTAGAGTACGGATGGACCGTAAAGCAGCTGACAGAAAAATACTGCTTGTCTGCCCCCTCTCCCGCGATAATCGCAGGATTTTGCGGAAAACACCCCACTGGAGCCATCATGGCAAGCGGTTTATCCGGCACATCCTCATAGTCCCTTTTCCACGCTTTTTCAAAGGCTGGGCCGAGAGAGGTGATGTCCTTCTGCGACAGAGGGCGGAGCTTGCAAGTCACGTCCATGGCGTTCCAGCCTAAGATTGGATCATTGCGCTGGATGACGGAAACGGGGTCGACGCGGCCGAGGGCGAGTGAGTCGGCTGTTTCTGAGGGAGTGAGGGAGGAGTGGTAGGGGTAGATGCAGAGTTGATGGTCTTCGTAGGAGGAGCCCACGCCGGGCAGGGGGTGCATGACAGGGACGCCGGCTTTGGTGAGAATGGCTGGGTCACCGAGGCCGGAACGCTCGAGAATAGGGGGGGTGCCGAGGGCGCCGGAGGAGAGGATGATGGTTTTGCGGGCGGTGATGGTGTGGATTGGGGAGGGTGAGGGGGTGGAGGGGTCACTGTATAAGGGGTTGCGGGTGAATTCGACAGCGGTGGCGCGTTTGTTGTTGTCGAAGAGGACGCGGATGACGCTGGTTTCGAGGAGGACGTGGAGGTTAAGGCGGGATTGGAGGCGGGGATGGAGGTAGCGGGTGGCGGTGTCCTGACGGGCGCCGTCGGGGGAGATGTAGCGGAGGGCGCGTTGAACACCTGTGTTTTAAATCAGCATAGGCTTCAACGAGGATTTGTGTTTGGGACAACGTACCAATGCCATTTGACGAGTCCAGGTCCTGAAGATCATCGCTGGCTGGCCACCCAACCTTTTCCACCGCGGAAATGAACTGGTCCTGTAAACGGGACGAGGTGAAAGTGCTGGTGGAGACCTGAATCGGTCCATCACGGCCGTGGCTGTTGTTCCTGTCTACGCCATGATACGTTTCCAACTACATCGCGTGTCAGCACCTCAAAGTACCAGTTATTCAGCAACATCTCAAACTCACCTTTTTCAGATACGGCAGCAATTCATCAGAAGACCATCCAGGCACACCCCAAGCATCAATATCCGATCTCTGCGCTCTGGTGTACATCATCAAGTTGGTCGACGACCCGCCCCCAAGCACACCGCCAGCAGGAACAATGACCTGCCGGTCATTGAGCTGGTTCTCCGGTGCTGTCTGATAGAAAATATTCGCCTTGCTGGCGGGTGTGAGATTCTGGGAGAAGAAGATGGGGAAGGTGACGGTGGGCAGGTCATTGTTGCTGCCGCCCTCGATCACCAGGATGCTGAGGTTGGGGTCTGCATCCGCGAGTCTGGCGGCGACGATACATCCCGCGGTTCCGCCTGCGAAGCGTGTTAGGATGTGTAGTTGAGAGGGTAACGGTGGTGGGCTTACCTCCTGCGATGATGATGTCGACTTCAGTGAGGGACTGAGGTAATTCCTTGAAGAGACCCATTGTTGGTGTGGTTTACGGTGGTGCTATGCCAAACCTGTGTTCAAAGATGTCGTGTTCTTATCACCGGATTGGACGGATGGCGGCGATAAACCAAGTAAATAAACAGAGTGACGGGGTATGAGATTCGGTCTGGATGGTATGAGAATCCGAAGGACACGATTATCGCAGTGCGATGGTAAGACAGCGGCAGGACGTGTGTTACGATTTCCCCCCTCGCAACCACCCACCAATGGGACCATTGAGGCACTGTTGGTAGGACATATAGTGGGTAAAGCAACGTTGAGAGCCACCGAGAATGGAACCTCTGCATGTCTCTAACTGTTGGTAGCATCCAGCACCGACATCGCCAAGAAGGGCTGCCCCCAACCTGGGCGCTAACAGGGTAAGGTGACAGTGCTGACTGCGAGATGACAATCCCTGCAGCTCTCCGGGGACGGGACGGGTGAATTGGCCTGCAACGGCGCAGCAACGGGCTGCGCCGCCGCCAGGGGTCCTACAGTGCGCCACAGCGGCAGATGACGGTTCTCGCTGCAGCCCTAAAGGCCTGTTGCAGTGGTGATACCCTGCAGATGGATGTCGAGAACGTTCTCAGACGGGGGCTGGCATGGAGGTAAATGCGGACTGCAGTTGGGCTCATGGCTGGTACATGGTGCTGCCAAAGTTCAGGTACTGTTCCAATCGAGTGATGAGTAGGGAGAAATAAACAAGCAGTGGGCTGAAGGGCAAGAATGAGAAACACATGGTTGCTGAATTATCATGAGAGGAACATGTTCGGAAAACCAGGCGTTTACTTTACTCTAGTAAAATGTAGTTAGATAAACTATCGATTGAACTGAGGCTCACTTTCTAAGGTCCTACGCCTTGGACAATCAAATAGAGCCTGCTACGCATAAACCAGGCCTTTTGAGATAGCGAAGATCAGCTATATACTTTCTGAACGGATCTCTTAAGGTCATGACTCCTAAGGCCTGTTAACTGTCCTTTGAGGCCTAATTCCATAGATTCAGGACGCGGGTACCTATTCATCCTCATACCTCTCCACAGCAAACGTCCCGGTCCTCAACAGCCCCTCCTCCCCTCTCCACCAACACCTCACACTCTCAACTCCACAATAAACCCAATATCTCACTGCCGCCGCCGCCGCAACAGGCAGCTTACACTGATAGTACGCCCCCCACCAGATACTCTGCATCCAATGCAGCCACGAGTACCTCAACACCCTCCCCTCCCACTCCCCTAAGCCAATCTCCCCAGCCACATACTCCTCCACCCTCAACGCATGAAACGCCGCCTGCGTCCCACTAAACGCAGTATGCGGTCTAAACAAACAAAGCGCATCCCCCACGAGCAACACCCTCCCCCCCTCAAACACCGCCTCAGGCGCATAAAACTCGGTAATCACCTGCACAAACGGCTTCTCAATCTTAGTCACCACCTCCAGAAACGCCTCCGGCAGCGGGATCTCTCTCGCTTCGTGGACCTTGCCTTCCCAGAGATCCTTCCTGACCCGGCCGGAAGGGACAATATTGTGATGTCTATGCCCGTCGATCCCATCAAGAAGTATCTCATCTAACGCGGCGGGGGTCTCGTTGGTATACCACAGGAAATTAAGATACCGCTCCCCGGGGGCAAGAGAGCCGTCAGGGCCGGGAATCGCGTAGACGATGCAGTGTTCCTGTTGCCCGGTGTGGCCGAGCATCATGTGCACGGAGACGCTGCGGCGGAAGGCGTTGCGGGTGGAGGGAGAGACGGTGGATTCGAGGACGGTGCCGCGCCAGGCGATGTAGCCTGCGTATTGGCGGTGGATGGTGGGGAGGTATTTGCTTCTGACAAAAGAGTTTGGGCCGTCGGCGCCGATGACGAGGTCGGCTTGGTGAGTGGAGGTTTTCTGGGTGTTGGGGTTTAACACGGTGATGGCCATTTTGTCGGTGGCGATGTCACGTTCGATATTTGTGACCATGTTGCGGGAGAGGTAGCGGGCAGTTCCGTCTGCTGTTGATAGTGACTCTGGTGGTTCTGGATAGTACGAACTGCTGTAGCCGTCGAATAGGGACCTGAGCCGGAAGTAGTATGTGTCCCAGCTGGTGATCTCACGGCGGCCGTTGGCGAGGATGTCGATTGTTCCGTTGGATCTGAGCGCTTGTACGCGGGTAGAGCGATGAGAGAACGGTTTGGAACTGAGGCGATCGTGGAGTTCTAGATACCGGACTGCGTCGGGTCCGAGACAGACGCCTGCCATGTGGCTTTGGCGTTCATCGCCGTCTCTTTCGAGGATGGTGATGTTGTGACCGCGGTGTTTTAGTGCTACACCACACATCAGGCCTGCCAGAGACCCTCCTATCTATGCCCATCGTTGTGCCGGTTAGCCATTGGTATCCAATCTTCGGGGAGAAGAAATTGCTACTGACGATCACCACATCTAGCGGTTTAGCTTTCGAATCCATTGTTTACTTTGTCCTAGGTCAGGTGTCAAAGCTCTATCACCCTGTTCTGCATCGATGCTTGGGCTACAGGTTCGATTGGTACCTACCTACCTAAGGTTTGCAGTATGCGAATGAAGTGTCAAAATGGAAATCACATGTTACCTAATTATGGATACATCTCACTGAGTAGGTAGGCACAACAAGCTAGAATCCAAGCAATGTCTTGGATTTCGGTGAGTAAGCGGCTGACATCTTCATACCAGACTACTGTGTACCTACAAAGCGCATTAGCATAGGCACCGGCTTATCCATGTAATCACAGAGGCACAGATCCACCGGGCCGTGGTGACATCGGATCTTGTGACATGACATCGCAAACGTCCCGTTTAGTGCTCCGTAGTCGAAATAGTCGAAATCTTCTATGTAGCTCAGACCAAGCAAACATGCCACTCCACAATAGGTAGGTGCCAAACACAGAAAACAAGATAGGATTGGGCAACTGACGATTCCATCACAGCAGCTCCAGTTACGAGCATACAAACTTGATTAAATGGAACATGAACGGTTGGTTGAGGCGTCAATGGTCTGCTGCAACCTAAGGTAGCATCCAATCGGCGATTGCCTGGACTTATAAGCCCCATGCATCACCAACATCATCCAAGAACACTTTACAATCAAACCATCACCTCACCGAATCTCACCATCATCATTACCACCACAATCAATCAATCCTTCACCCACTCCTACCCTACCCGCCAACACAATGCCAACCCCACGCTTCCCCCTACAGGAAGCTCCCGAACCAAGATCCTCCCGGCAGTTGATGGAAGACGCCTTGCACACCATGCACGGCGGCTCACCCCCCTTTCAATGGGTCGAAAACAACGGGGAGTCCCACATTGGATGCTACGCGCCTCTTTCGTACGTTGGCGATCAGTCATCCCCCCGTCCTCCCCTCCCAGCCTGCCGCGCTGTCTCGGACGAAAACTAACCACTCATTTCAATCACCAACCAGATACACCCCCACCATGACCGCCCACTTTTTCCAACTCGCCAAATTAGTCTACCTTCCCTCAACGGTCAAGCCCCGGAACCGCGAGCTAGCCATCTTGGCTCTATTCTCGGAGCTGCGCGCGCCGTACGCGGTGTACTGCCATCGTGGGGTGGCGGAGAAGGTCGGTTTGACGGGGGAGCAATACGAGGAGGGGTTGAAGGGGACTGTGCCGCGGGGGTTGAGCAGAGAAGAGGAGATGGCGTATCGGTTGGGGAAGGTGTTGACGACGATGACGGGGCCGTTGGGCGAAGAGGTTTGGCAGGAGGCGAGGGGGTGTTTGGGGAGGGAGGAGGTGGTGGGGATTGTGCATCTTATTGCGGGTTATCGGTGGGTGGCGATGCTGGAGCAGGTTAATGGGGAGGATGAGAGGTGGGAGCATTGAGGATGTGGACGGTAAAAAGGATCAGGTTCTAGAGTTGGAATGGCCAAGTAAGGGACTTCGAAATGGCAAACTTGAAATTCTGAAGCTTAGAGGACTTTATCTTGGCCTTTATGCCCTTGATCTTCATGTTTTACTACGGAATAGGTTTACAGCTAGCTGCGATTTCGGTGACTCTCAGCAACTTGACCAAAGCCATTTCACAATTGACAGCAAATAATACCCCTATTAACCTTGACGGTCAATTCTGACATCGCTCTCCACACGAATAGCCTCAGTAGGAAGCTGCCGCTCCCTGCTGGGAGCCCTCCCAGTCACCTGAGCCGAGTGAAACTCCTGATAAGGCGACAAAGTCCCTGCCGGGCGCTGGCCATCCGACAAAGATCTCGTGCTACCCAACTCGACATCATCAGTCCTGTAGATCACAGCGTTTTTATCCTCCACACTCCCGTTGCTGCGACTCGTGCCAGGCTTGTTGATAGACTCAGACGAGGCAGTTCGTCCATTTTGACTGCCGCTTGCCTTGCTTCCATTCTTGGTACTTGTACGAGATCGCAGAACAAGTGAGACCTTGCTAGCCAAGGGCTGGAAGTACGAAGCGGCGAGGTAGCGACCAAGTGGCAACATGGCGGGAGCGCAAATGCTCAGAAGGATGATGGGTCCTTCTGTGCCAACCCAGTACACAACCTTCATGCCGTCGTCTGTTTGGACACTGTTAGCTTCTGATTTGTTGCATTCTTCTGAGATACGAAAACTTACAGGTGATATCAGTGTTCAGCGCATCACCAGACAAGAGAGACGCAATCATGCGGCCAAGAGATACAATCACCACTCCATAACCCACCACAAAGACGAGCATAATACCAATCTTCTTCGGCAGCGAGCTCTGCAGCTTCCACAGATTCGGAAGAGGCAAAACCAGGATCATGAGGTCGATAGCAGCACTCGGCACCGCGCTACCGATCCAGAGATCCTTTGTTGGCCGGCACGTTCCCTCCAGGTACGGCTTGTACTGCTTCTCCACTGGATTGCACATGAAGATTGTGCCTAAAGTAATTCCAACGAGCCAGGCCAGGTTCATCGCGTGTGTGATATAGAGCGTGACCGTGAACCACCTAGGAGCCGAGTGCGATGGGAAAACGCGGCTGAAGAACAGCAAAGCCGAGGCCTTTGCGAGGAACAGTGCGATGTTGTACACAAAGTAGATTGCAAAGAACATTTTGGCGATGACGAGGAGGTTCTCCATTGGAAGGGTCCATGCTCGCCGTCCCATGCCGTAGTCGATGGCCTTGAACATGATGCCTGACTGGGCCAGCACGAATGGCTGTACCGCACAAGAAACCTATTAGTTGATTGTACCATCGGAAAACAAATGAGCGGCATTCGAAAATTACCATGGCGAGCAACGCTGTCCAGTCATCCCACCGGGCCCCTTTGAGGTGTTTATTGATCAAGTAGGCAGCAGCGAGAACCGCACCACCGGAGAAACCAATGATGCCGTCAAACTCGCCTTCGGTGTCGATGTAGCTGTCGAGAAGGTTGAGGGATTCTTTGAAGGTTGATGGATTGTTAGGGTTGTAGAAGGCGTAGAAGGTGCTGTCGGGAGATGAGAGTGTTTCGACACCTTCTGATATGGGAGCGGTGATGGTGGCTTCGACGAAGTCGAATTCATGACCGTCATCAAGCTCGTGTATGAGTGGTGCTGCAAGGAGTCTGTCAGCGACGATACATGAAGCTTCTGTTCTTTTTGCCTACCTATTTGCAGCTGCATAATCTGACAAGACGGATTGGTTTCTTTGGACAAATGCGAGGATCGATTCCGGAGCTGTGCTCACATGGCTGTTTGTCCCGTTCCCATGAAGACAAAGAAATCTCATCTTGACCGAGTGGTTATTGGAAGGAGCTGGCTTCGCATCGAATCTTGAACCCATAGGTTGAACAATCTTATGATGCTGTTGTACACCGGGAGGAGTAAGTCCTTGATTTCACTGGGAGTTTTAACCAACTCGGAGATGGGTTACCTACGTAGCCCCAGAAGCGTACCGCCAGAGAGAAACTCCTACGGACCTGACCCGGCCACATCCCACCTGTTCGTAGCTGCAGAAGGGAATGACTGATGGCGTGTTGGAGGTCAAGCAGAAAGCCGTAAGCGTTGCTATCACAAACCTAGGTCCCTACCTACCTGTAGGTTGCGTACCAGAGGTGACCGTCACTGGCCAGGACCCCGGATTTCTGTGCCAGATGAGGCAGCAGCATTCCACAGTGGGGAGCGGCTGTGAATGCCGACATTAGCAAGAGGCGCGGACCGGGGCATTGCCGCAAACCGCTAGTGTAGGGCTGACACCATCCTGCTTCCAGCTTAGCGCTCGGCTCCTCACTCCAATGGATTCAACTGTTCCGACTTCAGTTGGTCACCAGTTGTCACCATCACCGTTCCATCACGGCCTTGCAGCAACAAAAAGCCTGAGATGGAACGTCTCTTCGGTGAGCTTTGCCGATTTGTGATATCTACCGTAATGCTGATGTCTCTGGTCAGCCTTGCAAGTGCATTGGCACCAACTCCGAGGGGCACAGTTCGATGGAGTCCCGAAATCCCGCCAACTAAACCGCAGACGGCAGGACAAGATAACCCCTTGTGTCCCGAGCGTTGGGGTCGATCTGAATGGCGCAGGGTTAAAGGATGAAGGGTTAGTTGGGACTCCATCCGTACTTGACGGACCGTTCGGGAAGCAGACCAGCTGCTATTGTCAACCTCTAGCTAGGTAATTAGCGGGTGGTACAAGGTGAACAAGTTCCTTCTGCGCTCTTTCTTGTGTTCTTGGGTATGCCACAGACATTTCATCACTTCGCTACTGCTTCCTGAAAACCATAAAGAAGCCCAGGAATCGGAGAAGCGTACCTGGACCTATGCCGTTCACGACCCCAGACTCACAAGCCCTGGCTTTGATCCAAGACCCACATGTCTCACCAGACCTCGCAATGTCAGACGCCGATCATTGTCTTCGTGGCCATGGCCACTCATGCGCTTCCTCAATGATACCCCTCAGCTCCGTCCCACCCAGTGATGATGAGATCGACTTTCACCTAAGCGATGGCCTGTCCGAACATGGCTCGTCTTCGGCCACAACCGCTTCCTTGCTCGAGCAGGAGCATGATGGAAACGACGACGATGACATCGCCATCTGCGGGTTCTCTATCAAATTTCCCCAGGAGGCCACAACCCCTGAGGCCTTTTGGGAAATGATCTGCAAAAAGAGATGTGCCATGACCGACTTCCCTCCCGATCGTCTAAACTTGGATGGGTTCTACCGAAAGAACAACACCCTCAATACGGTGAGATGCTTCACATTGGGTTGGATGTTTCAGTCGATTGACGTAGAGAGGCAGCTACCACTAAAAGGTGGACATTTTATCGAAGAAGATCTGGCGGTATTCGATGCCGACTTCTTCACCATATCGCCAACAGAGGCGGCAGCTATGGATCCTATGCAGAGGTGGCTGTTGGAGGCTGCATACAGGGCACTGGAAAATGGTGAGCCCCTTCGATACGTTTTAGAAGATGCAAGACAGCTGACCCGGCATGGTGCGGTCATAGCTGGCATTCCAATGGAAGTCATATCGGGATCCTCCACCGCTGTGTACGCTGGATCCTTTGGTCTGGATTACATGCTCCAGCTGACCCGCGACCCAGAAGCGCCGCCAACATATGCGGCTGTGGGGTTTGGTCTCAGTATGCTTGCCAACCGTCTAAGTTGGTTCTTCAATCTTTCCGGTCCTAGCATCGGTCTCGATTCCGCATGTTCTAGCACAGCCATGGCTATTGACATTGCATGTCAGGGGTTACGGAACGGGTCCTCAACAATGGTAAGTTTACAATGGGAGCACACAAACAGTGATTTTCAGCACACTGACATGTCATCCTCAGGCGATGGTAGCCGGGGGTAATCTGACCAGCGCCCCTGAATCATATGCCTGGATGTCCAACCTTGGCTTCCTTTCACCAGACAGCCGATGTTACTCATTCGACCATCGTGCTAATGGATACGCAAGAGGTGAGGGCATTGGAGTCCTGATACTGAAAAGAGTCAGCGATGCCATCAGGGACGGGAATACGATTAGAGCGGTGATCCGTGCCACAGGCTCCAACGAGGATGGCAGAACACCAGGTATCACGCAACCCAGTCGTGATGCCCAGGAACGCCTCATACGGGGCACGTACGAGAAGGCGGGGCTGTCTATGGCCCACACCAGGTTCTTTGAAGCCCATGGAACCGGGACGGCAATAGGTGATCCTCGAGAGGCACAGGCCATTGGATCAGCTTTCCGAAAGTATCGTTCGGCTCGGGACCCGATCTACATGTACGCCTCTTTCAGTCACTTCCTGTATGAGTCCGACTCTGCTAACTACCGCACCATTTTAGCGGCGCGGTGAAGTCAAATATTGGACATCTTGAAGGGGCCAGTGGCCTGGCGGGTGTTGTCAAGGCTGTGCTGTGTCTGGAAAGGGGCGTGATACCACCGAACGCGAACTTTGAGAAGATCAATCCAAAGATTGATGCGGACTTTCTCGGGATAAAAGTGAGTCTGCGAAGCGTTGAAGCTAGAACAGTTGAACACATAGCTGACCCGTGCAGTTTCCCGGAGAACGTACTCCATGGCCTTCAGAAGGCTTACGACGGGCATCCGTAAACTCATTCGGGTATGGTGGTGCCAACTCCCATATTGTCATTGATGACGCCTACAACTATTTACGGATTCGACTTTTGGAAGGTAAACACTGCACTGAGCCATCTCCGCCAACATCTGGTCCAGTATCAATACTTTCCAGGCAGCCAAAGTCACCGCAAGAAGCATTCGGCGGTTTTGATAGACCGTTGAAACTGTGCGTCTGGTCGGCTGCCGACACAGACGGCATTAATAGAATCATCCATTCTTATCAGAATGCTCGCCTCGATTCGACGGCTGACGATGAAACCTTTCTCAACAATCTTGCCTACACACTGGGTCAGCATCGCAGCAAACTACCCTGGAGATCCTTCGCGCTCCTCCAAGCCCCGAGTGATCTGACCACACTCAAAGACAAAATTTCCACACCTATCCGTGTCTCAGCAGAACCTCCTCGGCTAGGCTTTGTGTTCAGTGGACAAGACGCTCAATGGTTTCGCATGGGCAGAGAGCTACTTTGTTACACGTCCTATAAACAGGAGCTCGAACTTGCGGACACTTATCTCACAAGCTTGGGATGTCCGTGGTCGGTGACTGACGAGTTGATGAAGACGCCAGAGACTACCAACATCAACAAAGCGGAACTTAGCCAGCCATTGTGTACAATTCTTCAAGTTGCACTTGTCAATCTGCTAGCCCGATTCGGGGTCGCGCCGTCTGCGGTGGTTGGACATTCCTCGGGTGAGATTGCAGCAGCGTAAGTCTCTTGTCTCTCTCTCCGCAAGCCAAAAGTCCTAACATGTCGATTAGATATGCCGGAGGTTACATCTCAAGCGAATCAGCCTGGAAGCTGGCATACTTTCGGGGTGTCTGCGCTGCTGAACTCGCCGAGGAGGTTCACAGGAGACCAGCTCGAAAAGGTGCAATGATGGCGGTTGGTCTTTCACCAGAGGACACAAAGTCTCTCGTCGCACGTTATGATCGGGATGAAGCCGGATTTGGCGTTTCGATTGCCTGTGTCAACAGTCCCGTCAATGTCACGCTATCTGGAGAAGACAGGCTTCTCGACCAGATCAAAGCGGAGCTGGACGAGAAAAAAGTCTTTGCTCGAAAGTTGCAGGTTCCGGTTGCATATCATTCGCGGCAGATGGAACCAGCGACTGCGAGGTTCGTCGATTTGGTGGGCGCATTGTCGCCGCCGCCAAACCGGCCTGTCACTGTCCCGATGATTTCGAGCGTGACGAAAGAAAGGGTCAGCGGCGACCGCCTGTTAGAGCCGTCCTACTGGGCCCTCAACATAATATCGACCGTGCAATTCTGCCCTGCGATTCTCACCATGTGCTCTAGCTCACGCACCGCCCTTGCCAAGAAATTGGATGAGTCACAAGACTGCATGTGTGGTCGACCATCTTGTCGAAATTGGACCTCATGTTGCGTTGCAAGGCCCGCTTCGGGATATTCTTCGCACTACTAAGCGCGGGGATTCGATAGGATATACTTCTATCCTAAGAAGAGGCCAATCAGCGGTGGAAACTTCCCTCCGTGCGATGGGAGAGCTGTACATCCAGACAATCAATTTAAGGGAAATGTGATGCTGATTCTGGAAGAAATGTCTGCTAAATTCTGAGGTGAATTTCCTTATGGTATCTCTATATCCACCCCCTCGATTTTCTAACACTTTAGGCTTAGCCGCTAAGCGCCAACAGAAAATAAACATTGAAACTTAGAAATAAAACCCGGCGGCGATCCTAGTTTATACATGTTGAAGTAGGGGTCTCGCAGGCCTATAGGCATAAGCCTGCGTGGTGGTGGGCGCAGTACACCAAGAGTGAATTGGGCCTGATCTGCAGCCTACGACAGTGGCTAAGCACTGAAGGAAGACCAATTACAGGGGCGGCGCCCTGCAATATACAAGGTAATCACAGTAATATAAGCTTGTGAGGCATTGTAAGATGTGGTGAACCAGTGTATTGAATTGACTTAATAGGCAAGAAAATATTACAGTAAACAGTCTTAAGGGCAAGCCTCTTATAGACCTTCGGCTCCGTATTCCTCCCCCAATCTCTTCTCCGTTGCCATACGCTAAGTGTCTAGAACTCCGGGCGCTAGCTATATGGATCTCCAGATTGAATCGGAGGTCCGTTCAGAGGTCTGAAAGTTTACCGTGATCGCTACCCACGGTAGAGCGTTGGTGAGTAATACGATTCTAAGCTATGGGTTGTTGTAAGCTTTGTAGGTTATAGGCTTAGGTATACTGTAAAGTCCACAAATAAGTGCTGTATTTTAATACCCCCTCTATAGCCGCAGTGCGTGGTACTAGTTAAAAGGGCTTAGAAAGCTTCAATAGCGAGATGAAGGTATTGAATAGCGCTATAGGTAAGGCTTTGGTGAGACCGTTAGCAGGTATTTCCTCTGTAGGAAAGTAGGTCATAGTGATGACTCTAGTAGATATAGCCTCTTTGACCCCTTGAAAATGAATAAGTGTATGTTTGGTTCGGCGATTGTGCTTATCGCTGTGGGCAGTAGCAATTGAGCCTTCGTTGTTATATAATAAGGGGGTAGGGCCTATAATAGGTCTGGAGATTTCCTGGAAAAGACCCTTAAGCTATATAGCTTCCTTAAAACCTTGGATAAGCCTAGTGTACTCGGCTTCTAAGGTACTGAGGGATACAGTAGATGCATTCTTAGATTTCCAGTTAATAGGCCCCTCTACCAAAGTAAACACCTACTTGTAAGTTGATTTAGTACTCTCCTTACATCTAGCCTAGTTACTATCCGTGAACCTAATAGGCTTTAAATCACTGTCGGAACCGTAACTAATAGCTTTGTCGACGTTGAAATATAGATAAGAAAGTAGTGATTTTGTAGCTCTTAGGTAGGTATTAATGGGCTGCTTAAGGTGTTGTAAGAGCTATTGAACGCTGAAAGTTACCTTAGGCTTAGTTTGAACTATAGCGTATATCGACGTATTAACTAGCTGTTAAAATAGGTGCTGATTAGCGGGGCTTAAGAGGTTTCCAGGCTTATTGCCTTTACCTATAATCCTAGGGCTCAGTAGAAAAGGAGTGAGCTTAGTGCTAATGGTGAAGTACTTAATTGCCTCTATAATATAGGCCTTTTGGTAGATCCAGAGGCGCCGTTAAGGCCTATTATATTCAATTTAAATACTAAGGAAAAAGTGGGTAGGGCCTAAGTCTTCGATATCGTAGTACTTTCCTATAGCCTTCTTTAAGGCTTAAAGACGTAAGGGTTTAGAGCTAGTAAATAAATAATCGTTAACGTAGCTAATGATGAAAATCCTGTAATTCAGGTAGAAATAGGTAGCCGTATTTAAAGTAAAAGGCTTAAAGCTTAACGCTTAAGCTATTGCGAGGACCTTCTATTGCTAAAGGTAGGAGGCTTACTTTAGGCCGTAGAGGGATTTCTTCAGAAGGATAACTTAGTCCTTAGTAAGGTCCTATCCAGCTAGTTTTAACAGTGTTATAGCGCTAGTAACGCTATAAGAAAACTCGGCTAAGCCTTATAAAATTTTAATATAAATATCAAAATTAGTCTCTAAGTTTAAAAAGGCTTCTACAAAGTCCATTTATTCTAAATCCCAGTTAAATATAGCTGCTAAAGCCAGTATAATTCTCTAAGTGGGAGGGCCTATAGTGGAGGTATAGGTTTGTTCAAAATCGATTCCAAAGGTGTCACGTTCTTAAATGCGGACTCCCGGCAGCATCAGCCAATCAGAAGGAAGAGAGGGACAGCCAATCGGAAGAATAGGAAGTAGGCCTACCAGAGGAGGATTATTGGATTAAGAGAATGATCCAGGAAGAGGATCATTGGATTATAGTAATGATCCAACGATCCGGCTCTAGGGATTATTAAGAAAGAACAATGATCCAGGAAATGGTGGTCTATATATACGGAGGAACTAGATAGCTTGTAGATAATTCCGCAGTATATAATCACAGCTTATATTTACGGTATCTTGTGTTTACATTGAGACATTTTGTTGTGCGCTATTTAGCTGCACCGATCTATTATCTAGAAGTTTACCTTTAACCGGTATCCCTTTTAGAGGTTCTAGATAGGGGATCGTTATATATTACATACTCACTTCAACTCTATTACAAATAAGTTAAAAGCGCTAAGATAATACTATAGCCGGAAATACTAATACCTAGGGGGGAACCTTAACCTAACCTACTATCGACCAGCTTCTCGCTTGTATTTAGGAGCTTAAGGATAAGTCGCGCCTCTCCTACGACACTCTTACGTAGGAGAACGCTATACTCTACTAGGAGATCGGCACCTTACGTAAGGAAGAGGGACGCGCTAAGCTCGAGGTACTCGACCGCTACGGAAGTGCAAAAGGAGACCTAGAAGGATTTTTAATCCAACTTAAGACTTATTTTCGGTACTACCCTTCTCGTTTCCTAGATAAAGAAGCTAAGGTCGTATACGCTGCGTCCAGGCTTAAGGATAAAGTATTTATTTAGTTCGAACCGATCCTAGGAGACTACCTTAATAATAAGTACGACGAGAGGGAGAATATCACTAAAAAGTATTTTAAATTGTATAAGGGCTTTAAAGAAAAGATCAAAGAGGTATTTGGAGAGTACGATAAAGGCAGACGTACCTAGGAGCGACTAGTTAATTTTAAATAAATTAGGTCTACTACCGACTACGTTATAATGTTTAGAATAGATATACTCCGCAGCGAGATCAACGACGAAGGATTAATACAGTTATTCTATAATGGGCTTAAGGAAGAAGTTAAAGATAAGCTGTACCGATAAGAACGGCCGGAAATTATCGACGAGTATATTGTAATAATAATCCGCGTTAATAATCGACAGTACCAACGCTATAAGGAGTGTAAAGGCACGTGTATATAAGGACCTTATCGCCCTAACGATAAAAGGAAGAGAAGGCCTTATAGGACTTACGTCTTAAGGACCACTTTCGTAGGACTAATAAAGGTAGACGTAGTATAGAGGCGGTTTAAAGGGAAGAACGACGTCAAGTACTTTAACTGCAGAAAGATAGGCTATTTTAAAAGAGACTATCGGGCACCTAAACAGCTCAACTAAAAGGAAAGAGAGACGGCGGTAATTACTAAAACAATACAGGTAGTAGAGATCTCCGGCATAGAATATTCTAATAAAAATTGGTAAAATTTAGTAGACAACTATACCGATAGCGATTACAGGTATAAGGCCTAGGAAGGAGAATTAATAATCGACTCCGAGGGAGAAGACCGCGTAGTAGGATAAAAACTACCAGTTAGAGGAGCCATAAGGCTAAAGGAAAGTACAGCTCCGGGACCCTCTGAGGAAACTATACAACGACTTAAGCAAGGTTTCACCGCAAATACCACGGAAAGGACCTTACAATAGGCCGAGGAACGAGTACAAAGACTCGAAGAAAAGGTAAAAAAACTTCGGAACTAATAAGAAGCAATTAAATAATACTACTACGACCTCGAGGGTAAGATAATATAAGCCACGGCCTACGACTAACCGTACGTATAGCTTTAGTAGAGTAGCGAATACTAGATCGTTCCGGAAATTAAGTTCAAGTAGCACCGTAATAAGCTAATGCGACTAACTTATAAAGCAGGTAAGCTCGAGTTTAAGGAACCGAAGTAGGAGGAATTCTAAGAGAATAAGAAGGTCGCTAATATAGGGCTCTCTCAGATACCTAGACAAGTACCTCGCTACGAATAATACGAGCCATACGATAGAGATACAACGCAATTACATCCCAAATGCCCAGAGCACAGGAGAATACCTTAGTTTTAGTGTATTATATATAGTTATATAGAGCACCACTAGAGTAAGGCTCTCTAAAGATATTAGTTAGTAAGGTAGACGGGAAAGAACGGATATCCTACACCTATTATAAGGACTATAGCTAGGTGGAGGCGACTATAAGAAGAATTGGACGACTATTTCCTATAGAGACAGGGAGACCTAGTTAGACTAGAGGAGGGACTCCAGGTTATATAGTTCACGTCCAGATACGCGAGGTACTACTTCGAATAGGTAATAAGCTAAAGAGAAGATACCGTTAACGAAGAATATAGTTTAGCGTAGTATAAGAGCCTAAATTACGCTCTTTACTTACGAGTAAAGGCTTAGAAATACTACGAGGCTAGTGCCAAGGGAAGTGAGGTATACGATAAGAAAGAGACTCGGAAAGGTACTAAGAAGTGGAAAAAGGTCTAACGATAATGGTTAGCTGATTTCGAGCTACTAGATAGTTTAATAAAGGAAAACGCTCTAGAGGCATAATAATAGTTGGGAAAAGAACTAAGGCCTTTTACGGAGGCTATAAACCTTTAAAGGACTACGAATTATACGCTAGTGAGGTCGCTGCTGTATAGAGAAGGGGTATAAAAGATAAGAAATTGCGAGTAGTAGTACGTTAGAAGGGTTTTTAAGCGTAAGTACTTGTGGATAGCGGAGTAGAAACGGACTTAATTTTACTAAGATTCGTATAATAAGTCCGAATTCCGTAGAGAAAGAAAGAGGAAGAGGTTATTATAAAAGGACCCTTCCCTATGTAGTTAGTAACCAAGGAAACGCTACTACTAGATATTACTGTATTAAAAAAAATAATAAAAGTGATTTTCGATATCGTAGATATAGGGCCAGAAAAAGACATGATTCTAGGGCAACTATAGCACGAGGACTATAACCCAGATATCGATTAGAAGGATAGTAGCTACCTACAACTAAAAGAACCTTAAAAGTATCTAACTAACGATGGAAGATTAGGCGTACGTATAGAGTAGAGTGTAGAAGAAGTACCCTCTACGGTACCACTATAAAGAGCCTAAGAAATAATAATGTACTTTATTAATATAAGCGGTAAGATTAAAGAAATAGGGTTAACGACGTTAATAGAGATATCGGAGGTTAATAAATACGCCTACTATAATAATATAGAGAAAGGCGAGAAAAAGGCGGTACCGGTGGAATATTAAGGATACCTAGCCTTTACGGCCAAATATTTGGAAGGATTTTTAGAGCGAAGACCGTAGGATTATGAAATTAAATTAAAAGAAGGAACTAAACTACAGTTATTTAAAGTTTACTATACTAACGATAAGTAAAGTAAAAAACTACGGAAGTACGTAAACGAGAATTTAAAGAGAGGATATATTAGGGAGTCCATATCGCTAGCAGAATACCCCGTTTTCTTTGTACCGAAGAAGGACGGTAGTTTACGATTATATATAGATTACCG
The DNA here is from genome assembly GCA_033296885.1 of Triangularia verruculosa. Classification (NCBI taxonomy): domain Eukaryota; kingdom Fungi; phylum Ascomycota; class Sordariomycetes; order Sordariales; family Podosporaceae; genus Triangularia; species Triangularia verruculosa. Next base: position 25,035 of record MU863915.1, on the reverse strand, counting down.
ATAGTTAAATAACGAAATAGTGAAAAATAACTACCCGCTATTACTAATAGTTAAGTTATAGAGTTAATTAGCTGGGACGCGATAGTTTATACGCTTAGATATACCGGTCGGGTATACCTATATACGGATTAAGGAAGGAAATAAATAGAAAATAGCATTTCGCACTCCCTATAGTTATTTCGAATACCTCGTAATACCATTTAGGCTCACTAATACGCCCGCGACGTTCCAATCTCTCGTCGACTATACTATCCGGAAGTACCTTAATAGGTCAGCAGTATATTATCTTAATAACGTTCTTATCTACTTACGTATTTTAAAGGAGTATAAGCGCTATATATAAGAGATACTCGATGCGCTATACGGAGCCGGATTCTTAGTAAATAAAAAGAAGAGTAAATTCTATATATAAGAAATAGTATATCTAGGATATTTAATATTACTAAGAGAGGTTCGTATAGAGCCTAGAAAGATTGCGGCCGTTAAGGACTGGCCTACGTTATAGTTATAAATATACGTTAGGGAATTCTTAAAGTTTACTAATTTCTATCGGATATTTATCCGTAGGTACGCAGGCATCGCGCGGCCACTTAACCACTTAACTAAGAAAAACGTGGAGTTTAAGTAGGGGTAAGAAGAAAAGTAGGCCTTTTAAAAGCTAAAAGAGGTTATTTTAAAGGACCCGGTATTTAAATTACTAGACCCTAGTCGACTATTCGAAGTCGAGGCTAATATATCAGATTATACGATTAAAGGATAATTAAGTTAGCGAAATAACGACGGAAAGCTATACCCAGTAGCCTTCTTTTCGAAGAAGCTAGAAGAAGCTCGATAAAATTACCTAATTTACGATAAGGAGTTACTCGCTATTATCGAAGCGTTCGAGGAGTAGAGGCTATACTTTAGTAACACTAACTATAAAGTACAAGTCTATACGGATTATAAGAACCTATAGTACTTCACTATTATAAAGGTCCTTAACGTATAGTAAACCCGATAGTTAAAGTTCCTCTCGGAATTTAATTTCTAAATTAATTATAAGAAGGGTTCGGAGAACGCTAGGGCAGATACATTTAGCCGGCGAGCTGACTATTACAAGGATATACCCAGGGAGTTACCACTACTACTTAAGGAAACGCCGGAAAGCACCCTCAAGTATCTACTTTAACCGTAGATAGAGTATTACGCAGTATATCGGAAGTAAGCTACTTCTAATAAGTATTAAGGAAAATTAAGCAACAATATTATAGGGCAATATTAGTAGGAAAAGCTAGAGCCGTAAGGTATCTAGAAGGATAGTTAAGGACGACTATAATATAAGAACCGGGCTTACGTAGAGCTAAGTACTAGGAAGGCACTAGTAATAGAAATCTATAGGTTAAAGCTCGGAGGATATATAAGTATTACTAAGATTATAGAAAAGATTAAATAGCACTTTACCTAGCTAAGGATTAAAGACGACGTTAAAGAAGCTATCTAATTATACTATATATACGAAAGAACTAGGGTTATAAAGTATAGGCCTTATAGATTTCTAGAGTTATTACCAATAGTAGAGCGGCTATAGAGTTTAATTACAATAAACTTTATTACCAAGTTACTAGAATCTAAAGATATAGTAACCGGCGTTAAATATAATAATATATTAACGGTAATCGATAGGCTCACTAAGTAAATATATTTCTTACCTTATAAAAAGACCTAATCGGTAAAATAATTAATAGATATAATACTACGGTATATTATATTAATATATATATAGCCGAAGAAATTTATTATAAACCGCAATACTAAATTTATATCGAAGTTTTAAAAAGTATTAATAATAAAATTAAAAGTAAAAAGTAAAGCGTCTTTAGCCTACTACCTTTAGACGGACGGTTAAACGGAACGGCTTAACCAGATTGTAGAATAGTACCTACGGAATTACATTAATTTCGAGCAGGACGACTAAGTTAAACTATTATCTACGGTATAATTAATATACAATATATCGCTAATAAAAACGACGAAAGTTACGCCTTTCTTCGCAAACTACGGATATAAGGCAAACCTACACCAGGGACCTAATATAAAGGTACCCAGAGCTACGATTAAAGTAGGCAAAGGATACGGAAATACTACAACTCTAAAAGGCTCGAGGGACCTCGCCTTAAAAGGAAGGACATAATATTCCTTTCCATACGCAATTTACATACCAAAAGACCTAGCAAGAAGCTGGACCACAGAAGAGTAGGCCCATTCAAAGTCAAAAAAAAGATATCGGAGACAGCATATAAACTAGAGCTACCTAATACGATACGTCTACGGTCACACACTTTTCACATCTCACTTCTAAAACCCGCACTACAAATAAGCAAAGTCAATACCTAGAAAATAACGGAGAACGAAGAAGAAGAGTACGATATAAAAAAAATACTAGATTCACAGATTAACAAAAGTCAAGTAAAGTACCTAGTCAACTAGTTAGATTACCCAGCTACAGATAACTCGTAGGAGCTATCGACAAATTTAAACTACCCCAATAAACTAAAAGAATTCCACCGGCAGCACCCAGACCGACCAAAGCTAATCCAAGCAAAAAAATACTATACCTAGGTCACGGACAGTACCTATAAACCTAGATATAGAGGAACCTCGACAGGAATTAAACCCGCGCCTCCGACGCAGTAGTCGACGTACTATACGCTACACTACAAGGTTAACAGATACCCAGGGACCTACCTACAACTAGCGCTACGCACCTCAACTACCTTAAGAAGTTTAAAGCGCGCCATTAACAGCGCCTTAGTCGGTAAGGAAGAAAGGACCGCTTAGGCTAGGATCCAAGCCACTAGCGGAACCAGCGGGATTAACAGAGAAGTTATAATTTAGCTAATCCAAGGGCGCGGGGGCCCAGTCGAAGGAAGGGTCCAATAAGGGTAAGGAGACGGCCTTATTAATAGCTTACTCTTCCCGCTTAACTCTCTCTAACTCCTCCACACTATCGAAACCACAAGATACGGCCCGAAATATCTTCTTTAGCTAGGCCTTTTTCTAATAATAAAGTCGACGAACCTTAGTATTAGCGGCCTCAGCTAGTTCTTCGGCCCGTTCAAACTCGGCTTCGACAGCGTTATACTATAAGATAATCTACGACAATTAATATAGAGTAACGCCTTAAATGTTATAATAAAGGAGAGCACGACGGATGTATTTGTAGTAACGAGAGGAATCGGCGGAAAATAGAACGTAGGAGAGCTTATAGGAGGTATATGCGGAGTAAGGAGTAGGTATCGCGATCGAGTAGCGAAGGATCTTTTTCGCAAGGCCTTAATAGTTTAGTGTTTTAGGATATTTACACTTACCTATACGGTTAAATATCGTAAAGGAAAGGATAAGAGGAAAGGGACCTACTAAGAGGAAGAAGAGATAGTTACTGGCCGAGTTTTAACTAAGGTCGCCGAGACGTCGACCTAGGAGGAGGGGAATCGTGTTACGTTCTTAAATGCGGACTTCCGGTAGTATTAGCTAATTAGAAGGAAGAGAGGGACAGCCAATCGGAAGAATAAAAAGTAAGCTTACTAGAGGAGGATCATTGGATTAAGAGAATAATCTAGGAAGAGGATTATTGGATTATAATAATAATTTAACGATCCGGCTTTAAGGATTATTAAGAAAGAACAATAATCCAGGAAATAGTGGTCTATATATACGGAGGAACTAAATAGCTTATAGATAGTTCCGCAGTATATAATCACAGCTTGTATTCACGGTATCTTGTGTTTACATTGAGACATCTTGTTGTGCGCTGTTTAGCTGCACCGATCCATTATCTAGAAGTTTGCCTTCAACCGGTATCCCTTTCAGAGGTTCTGGACAGGGGATCGTCACAAAAGGCCTATTGGAAACCTCAGGCAATTAATCGAGCCTTAAACTTCACTGTAATACCCTATGGATTCTTCTTATCCTTAAAAGCCCAATGGCTCGTAATAAGCTTCTTCTTAGCTTTAGAGCGAAGAACGAAATAGAAGGTTTTAGTAGTAAAGGGTTGGCGCAGTTCAGTGAAGATTGCCTATAACTATTGCTTTTTTTTAGGGTATTTTAGGACTTATTTAAAAGTATTAGGCTCTAAAGCCTCTATAGAACAGCACTCCCTATAGCAAAATACTAAGTAAGAAATAAGTTCACTGCAATCTATCTCGTCTATAAGCCTAAATTCCTCCCGTTACTTCTACGAAGCCTGAGGTAGGGGGATTTTAATGGTAGTAGAGGGCACTATAGGCGTTGGATTTACTGGTTTAAATAGTAAGTCAGTAGGCGTAGGCGCTAGCTCGGGTGCTGGGAGACTTGAAGGTGATGGAATAGGAGGTCCTTGAATAGGGGGTTCAGGGGGCTGAACTGCCGTATCTTCTTTTAGCTCGTCGAAACGATCAATGACTTCCAGGGGCCCTATAAGACTTGCAGAGCCTGTAACCTAGGCTAATGGGTCCTCGTAGAACTTAATAAAGCTGGTTTTAATAGCCTTATTTAAACCCAAGTAGACTAGGTAGGTCTAGTAGCCCAGGAATGCTATAAGCCTTCCTTTAGTCCCTCGGGGGGCAAACTTAAGACCTATAGCTCGGTCTTTAGCAGGGATATACGCTGTAACTTCAGTACTAATAGCCCTATAGTTAGAGAGATTTAATTAATATAGTATTTAAGAGGGTAGTAGTTCATTATAGAAAGCTTAATATAGTGTAAGATCTCTAGAGGTCTGAGCTATATAGTTAATAATTTCCACTATCGGGATAGCTATATACTCCCACAGAGTAATGGGAAGGCTTAAAGCTAAAATGGTAGCCTTAAGACGGTCCAAAATAACCCTAATAGAGCGCTCGGCTAAGCTATTTTAGTTAGGAGTCCGGGAGCTAAATATACTGAAGCCGATATGTCACAGACCAACCATATAGCAGGGTCGGGCGGGGACTGCAGCTAACCATGCCAGCCAATCGGAGGAAAGGGGCATAGCAGCAAGGCTGCCAGGGTCAGAGGAGGCTCACTGCTTGGCAGAGGTGAGCCGGATCACCACGATCACCAGGCGAGCGTGGTAAGTGCAAGAAGGATCACCCCGGGTCGCTGGTAAGCGAGGGTGATCTAGGTACGGAGGTATTTAGGGATTTATGGTCTATATATACGGAGGAACTAGATAGCTTGTAGATAGTTCCGCAGTATGTAATTACAGCTTATATTCACGGTATCTTATGTTTATATTGAGATATTTTATTGTGTATTGTTTAGTTATACCGAACTAATTATTAGAAGTTACCTTTAACCGAGTATCCCTTTTAGAGGTTCTATATAGGGGTTCGTTATACGTTATATATTTATTTTAACTTTATTATCGGATAAGTTAAAGGTGCTAAGTTAAACGCTATAGCCGGAAATACTAATACTTAACCTACTATCGATTAACTCCTTACTTATATTTAGGAGCTCGAGGATAAGTCGCGCCTCTCTTATAACGCCCTTACGTAGGAGAACGATATACTTTACCGGGAGATCGGTACTTTACGTAAGGAAGGAGATTACGCTAAGCTTAAGGTTCTCGACCGTTACGGAGGAGCTAAAGGAGAATTGGGAGGATTTTTAATCTAGCTTAAGGTATATTTTCGGTATTACCCTTCCCGTTTCCCGGACGAAGAGTCTAAAGTGGTGTACGTTACGTCCAGGCTTAAGGATAAGGCCCTTATCTAGTTCGAGCTAATCCTGGGAGACTATTTCGATAATAAGTATGATGAGAGGGAGGATGTTACTAAGAAGTGTTTTAAGACGTATAAAGGATTTGAGGAAAAGATTAAAGAGGTATTCGGAGAGTACGATAAAGGTAAACGTACTTAGGAACGATTGGTTAACCTTAAGTAGATTAGGTTTACTACCGATTATACTGTAGTATTTAAAATAGACGTATTATGTAGCGAGATTAACGATAAAGGATTAATGTAATTGTTTTATAACGGGTTTAAGGAAGAAGTTAAAAACGAAGTGTACCGATAGGAGCGACTAGAGATTATCGACGAGTATATTGTAATGGCGGTCCGTATCGACGACCGGCAGTATTAGCGCCGTAAGGAGTGCAAAGGTATACGCGTATAAGGACCCTACCGTCTTAACGATAAGAAGAAAAGACGGCCTTACGGGACTCACGTCTCAGGAATTACTTACGTAGGGTTTATGGAGATAGATATAATCTAAAAGCGGTTTAAAGGGAAGAGCGATATTAAATATTTTAATTATAGGAAGATAAGTTATTTTAAGAGAGATTATCGGATACTTAAGTAGCTCCGTTAAAAGGAAAGAGAAACGGTAGTAGTTACTAAGATAATACGGGTAGTAGAGATTTCCGGTATAAAGTATTCCGACGAGGATTTTCGGGATTTAACGGATAACTATACCGATAGTAACTATCGGTATAAGCCCTAAGAAGGAGAATTAATAGTTGACTCTAAGGGAGAAGACTATGTAGTAAGATAAGAACTACCGGTTAAAGGAGCTACGAGATTAGAAAAGAATACTACTCCCGAATCCTCTAAAGAAATCCTATGGTAATTAAAGCAGTTTTTTACTATAAATATAATTCGTACTTTAGATCTATATTCGGGAAGGACCTTAAGTTAAGCTAAGGAACGAATCTAAGGACTCGAAAAGAAGATAGAAAAGCTCCGGACCTAATAAAAAATAATTAAATAATACTATTATAACCTCGAGGGTAGGGTAGTGTAAACTATAATTAATCGTTAGCCGCTTATATAATTTTAATAGGGAAATAAACGATAGATTATCCTAAAGATTAAATTTAAGTAATACCGTAGAAGGCTACTATAGTTAATTTATAGAAAGGGTAAGCTCGAATTTAAGAAATTAGATTAGGAGAAGTACTAGGAAAGTAAGGAAATTACTAGTATAGGGCTTTTATAAATACCCGAATAAATACCTCGCTATAAATAGTACGAACTATACGATAGAAATACGGTATAGTTATATCCTAAATACCTAGAGTATAGGAGGATATCTTAGTTCTAGTATATTATATATAAGTACGTAGAATATTACTAAAATAAGGCTTTCTAAGGATATTGGTTAGTATAGTAATTAAAAAAAAACGGGGATCTTAAGTTTATTACGAGAATTATAGCTAGGTAGGAACGATAATAAAAAAAGTTAAACGATTATTTCCTATAAAGATAGGAAGACTTAGTTAAATTGGAGGAGGAATTTTAGGTTATATAGTTTATACCTAAGTATATAAGATATTATTTTAAATGGATAATTAATTAAGGAAAAAATACTGTTAACGAGGAAGAATATGAGTTAGCGTAGTATAGGAGTCTAGATTGTGCGTTCTACTTATAAATAAAGGTTAAAAAATATTATAACGCCTAGGCCGAAGTTAAAACTAGGGTTATAGTAAAGGGGCAGCGGATATATAATTGAAGGAGGATTCGATAAGGTATAAGGAACGAAAAATAGGAAGAAGCTTAACGATAATAGTTAATTAATTTCGAACTATTAGATAGTTTAATAAAGAAGGACGTTTTAGAAGTATAATAATAGTCGGGAAAAGGGCTACGGCCTTTTGCGGAGGCCGTAAACCTTTAAGGGATTATAAGTAATGTATTAGCGAGGTTGCTATTATATAAAGGAGGGGTATAAAAGATAAAAGGTTATAAATAATAATACGTTAGAAGGATTTTTAAATATAAGTATTTATAGATAGTAGAGTAAAAGTGGATTTAATTTTATTAAGATTTATATAATAAGCCCGAATTCTATAAAGAAAAAAGGAGGAAGAGGTTATTATAAAAGGACCCTTCCTTATATAGTTAGTAACTAAGGAAACGTTACTATTAAATATTATAGTATTAGGAAAAATAATAATAGTAATTTTTAATATCGTAGATATAGGATTAGAAAAAGATATAATTTTAAGATAACTATAATACGAGGACTATAACTTAGATATCGATTGGAAGGATGGTAATCACTTACGACCGAAGGTATATCGGGAGTATTTAACTAATGATGGGAGATTAGGAGTATAACGGGAGTAGAGTGCGGGATAAATATCCTTTATAGTACTATTGTAAGAGATACGAGAAGTATTAATGTATTTAATCGATAAAGGCGGTAAAATCGAAGAAGTAAGTGTTAGTAGGAATAATTATATTAGTAGAAATTATAGTAGTAATAAAGGATAAGTATATTTATTATAATAATATAAAGAAAAGTAATAAGAAGGAGGTGCCGGTAGAATACTAGGGGTATCTAGTATTTACAGTAAAATACTTTTAAGGTTTATTAAAGAGGGGACTATAGGACTATAAGATTAAACTTAAAGAAGGAGTAAAGCTTAAACTCTTTTAGGTTTATTATATTAACGATAAATAAAGTAAGGAGTTATAGAAGTATTTAGATGAAAATATTAAGAGAGAATATATTAGGGTATTTATATCGCCGGCTGGATATCCTATTTTCTTTGTACCGAAGAAGGATGGGAGTCCGCGATTATATATAGATTATCGATAGTTAAATTAGGAGACGGTGAAGAACGGTTATCTACTGTTATTAATTTCTCAGTTGAGAAGTTAACTATTAGGGATATAATAATTTATTAAGTTTAATATGCTAGTTAGATATATGTATATATGAATCAAAGAGGAAGACGAGTGGAAGATAGCTTTTTACACATCTTACGGGTATTTCGAGTACCTTATTATATTATTTAGGCTTATAAATATACCTATAACTTTCCAGGCCCTCGTTAATTATACGATTCGCCGGTATCTCGATAAAATAGCAGTTTACTACCTCGACGATATTCTTATTTACTTATATACTCTAGAGGAATATAAATAGTATATTAAAGAGATTTTAGACGTATTATATAAAGTAAGATTATTAGTTAATAAGGATAAAAGCGAGTTCTATATATAGAAAACGGTCTACCTAAGATATCTAATTTCGCTAAGAAAAGTATAAATAGAGTTAAAGAAGATCGCGGTAATTAAGGACTAGCCGAAATTATAAGTAGAAACGGCCGAATAATTAAAAATTAAAGTTCGAGAGTTTCTAGGATTTACGAATTTCTATTAAATATTTATATAGAACTATAGCGTTATAATAAAATTATTAAATAACTTAATTAAAAAAAACGCTAAGTTTAAATAAGAAAAGGAGTAAAAAAAGGCTTTTTAAGCTATTAAAAATACTATTACGGCGGATCCGGTACTTAAACTCTCCGACCTAAAATAACCTTTCGAGGTTAAGATAGATACTTCCTATTACGCTATCGGAGGGTAGTTAGGGTAATGAAACGAAGATAGGAAATTATATCTAGTGGTATTCTTTTCGAAGAAGCTAGAAGGACTATATAAGAATTACCCTATCTACGATAAAGAACTGCTTACTATTATTAAAACGTTCGAGAAATAGAGACTATACCTTAACGGTATTAACTATAAGGTCTAGGTCTATATTAACTATAAAAACCTAAAGTATTTTATTATTATTAAAGTCCTTAACGTTAAGTAAGGTAGGTAGTTAAAATTCTTATCCGAGTTTAACTTTTAGATCTATTATAAAAAAGGATCCGAGAATATAAGAGCGGACGCTTTAAGTAGGAGGGCGGACTACTATAAAAAGAAAGTAGAAAAGGAATTACTACCTTTACTATAGGAAATAGTAGAAAGTACACTTCGGTATCTGCTCTAATAGTAAGCTGAGTATTATATAGTATATCGAGAAGAATCTATTACCTATAAATACTAAAGTAATATCGATAATAATAATTAAAAACGATAAGCTAAGCTAGAACTACTGGGGATTTAAAAGGACGACCGTTACCGGCTTTAGTATAATAATAGGGCCTACGTCGACCTAGAATAGCGGGGAACGTTAATTTAGGAGATCTATAAATCGAAGTTCGGAGGATATATAGGGATGGCTAAAATGATAGAAAAGATTAAATAGTATTTTAATTAGCTAGAATTAAAAAAGGATATAGAAGAGACGTTACGGAAGTGCGACTTTTATAGAAAAACGAGAGTAAAGAGATATAAATTATACGGGTTCTTAGAACTATTATTAGTAGTAAAATAACCGTAGAGTTTAATATCGATAAACTTTATTACTAAACTACTAGAATCTAAGGATATAACTATAGGCGTTAAATACAATAATATCTTAACAATAGTCGATAGGCTTATTAAGTAGGTATACTTCTTACTTTATAAGGAGACCTGGACGGCGGAATAGTTAATAGATATAGTATTTTGAAACGTTATAGTAATATATATATAACTAAAAGAATTTATTACAGACCGTGATACTAAGTTTGTATCGAAGTTTTAAAAAGCTTTAATAAAGTAAGTAGGAGTAAAGAGTAAAGCGTCGTCGGTATATTACCTATAAACGGACGGCTAAACGGAGAAACTTAACTAAATTATAGAATAATACCTTCGAAACTATATTAATTTCAAACAAAATAACTAGGTTAAATTCTTACCAGCAGTACAATTCGCATATAATACAGTACCCATAAAGACGACGAAAGTTATACTATTCTTCGCAAATTATAGGTTCGAAGTAGATCTACGGTAAGAACTAGAAGTAAAGGTACTTAGGGCGGTAGTAAAAGTAAGAAAGTTATATATATTATACGCCAAACTCAAGGAAAAACTCGAGTTCGTCCGAAAATATATACGCAAATATTATAATATTAAACGACTCGAGGGACCTCGCTTAAAGAGAGGGGATAAAGTATTTTTATTAATACGAAATTTACGTACTAAGAGACTTAGTAAAAAGCTAGACTATAGGAGAGTAGGTTTATTTAAAGTTAAAAAGAAGATATCGGAAACGGTATATAAATTAGAGCTATCTAATATAATACGTTTAAGATTATATACTTTCTATATCTTACTTCTGAAGCCCGTATTACTAATAAGTAAAGTCGATACCTAGGAAATAGCGGAAAACGAAGAAAAAAAATATAATGTAGAAGAGGTATTAGATTTACGGATTAATAAGGGTTAAGTAAAGTATTTAGTTAATTAGTTAAATTACCTGGCTATAGATAACTCGTAAGAATTATCGATAAATTTAAACTACCCCGATAAATTAAAAGAATTCTACCGGTAATACCTAAACTAACCTAAATAAAAAGATCGTACCTTAGGGTTAAGGAAGGTCTTCCTAAACTTAAAGTACGGATAACCTCGACGGGAGTCGAACCCGTACCTCCGACGTAGTAATCGACGTATTATGTACTATACTATAAGGTTAATAAATATCTAAGGACCTGCTTATAATTAATACTATAAATCTTAACTACCTTAAGAAGTTAGAGGAATTTTACCGGAGAAATCTTAACCGATTATAAGAGTAGGATTAGTTAATTAATCGAAGTTAATAGGAGATTCGAAAGTAATATTAGGATCGGAAGTACCGATAGCCTCCTAATTTATAATACTAAAAGCACCTAACGATTAGACTTAATTAATTAGGGATTACTCGCCTAGGGGATCTATAGGCTCGGGCGAGGGGGGCGTTAAGATATCTACCTCGTCTAATAACTCTATTCCCCGACGAAAAAGTTCTATACCTTAATCACATATCGACTTACGCTATTTACGTAAATAAGTCAAAGAGCTTAGTATTTCCGATAATAGGTTCTCTTTCGTAGTAATTTCCTTATTAATTCTCTTTTATTCTAATAAGTTTTTAATTATTATAACCGTTAATAAAGAAAGGATTATTATATAGAACCTAGGTACCTACGAGAATCTACTACGTTTAGCCTATTATACGATTTACTTATTCGGACGTAGTTTAAATAGCGGCTCGACCTTTCCTTTATAATATAGCGCCTGTGGGGTTTCGTACGTTAGTAACGGGAGTAAGGTATAATTTTAATATTATTTTAATCGATCGAGGCGGAAAGAACTGTTCGTTTGTAAGTAGTATCGCGGTAACGTTTCTCTATACGACCCGTTATCGTTAGATATACCGAGACGACTTTGCGGAAGAAGAAGAGGAGAGGGATTATTTATACGTAGGAAAGAACGGTAGCGCTAAGGGTATAAAGATAATAACGTCGAGTTTTCCGGGACGAAAGATGTCGAAGGGGGAGTATCGTATTACAGACCAACTATATAGTAGGGTCGGGCGGGGACTGTAGTTAACTATGCTAGCTAATCGGAGGAAAGGGGCATAGTAGTAAGGCTGCTAGGGTCAGAGGAGGCTCACTGCTTGGCAGAGGTGAGCCGGATCACCACGATTACCAGGCGAGCGTGGTGAGCGTAAGAAGGATCACCCCGGGTCGCTGGTGAGCGAGGGTGATCCAGGTACGGAGGTACTTAGGGATTTATGGTCTATATATACGGAGGAACTAGATAGCTTGTAGATAGTTCCGCAGTATACAATCACAGCTTATATTCACGGTATCTTGTGTTTACATTGAAACATCTTGTTGTGCACTGTTTAGCTGCACCGAACCAATTGTCAGAAGTTGCCTTCAACCGAGTATCCCTTTCAGAGGTTCTGTACAGGGGTTCGTCACACGATACCTTTTTCAGTGAAGTAGGTACTTAAAGGAAGGACTTCCTTTCCTCCATCGTAGTAGAAATGGCTAAGGTACTGGTAAAAGGTATTATTTAAGCCCTTAAATAGCGAGCGAAGCGCTATAACGGCGTCGTCTTTAGTAGCTAAGAGCTTGAGAAAACGAAAACGGGTCTTTCGATCCACTATAACTAAGCCGTAAGGCTTCTTTAATAGTGGAATAAGCTTGATAGTGACAATATCCCCCTCTGACCGGCGTAGGGCAAATGAGGGGTCCTGGATAGGGCTTCTGGAGGGCCGATGAAGGATCTTTATAGTATTATAGCTTTTATAAATTAAATCCCTAGGCTTAAGGTGCTGTAGATTAAGTATACCTTTGGTAATAAAAGAAGTTTTCTTTAAAAGGTTAAGGCTTATATACCTAAGCTGTATATACTAAAGGATAGCTGATCGAATTAGTACTAATAAAGGCCTAATAGGAATACTGGAGGATTTAACTCCCTCTAAAAGATCAAGGGTTTTAGAAGCCCCCTCTATAACCTTAGGGATTTTAAAGGTAATAGGGTAATTATTAAAGTACTATTAGTAAGACCCTTAAGGCTTAGCTTAACTTTTAAAGCCTAAAAAGAATCCTGATTTTTTAAAGTTTAAAAGAGTAATTAACTTACGGTTATAATTAGTAAGCTTTTAGCTACATAGGGCTCCTTTAATATTATAAAAGCAGTTTCTACTAATAATATTAAGTGGGAAAGTAGGAATAAAGAAGCTTTTAGTGAGATTGATAAATAAAAACTGGACCCCATTATTATAGGTTCTAGTAAAGAATTGGATTTTTATAGTGCCTTTACCGATAATTTTTACAGAGCTACCTCCTATAGTTAAGGGCTTAACCTTTACTTTAATAAGATTAGTAAAAAGGCTTTTATTATTATAGATGTAAACTATAGACCTAATATTAAAAAGTTAGGGTTCTTTTAGGCCTCAGTTGGCGTAATTAGCTAGGTTAATGGGTATAGAAAAGGAAGCTTTAACGGGTAAAGGTATTTTACATTGCCACGGAAGCGGGCATTAGATCGGTGGGCGGGAACCTCGCGATTAAGGTTAGGACGCGGACGCCCCAAGGCACTCTGCTACGAGGATATTCTATTGATGGTTGTCCGTCACCCGGTGACAGGCGAGAACGTGCATGTGATGGCGGTGAAGTTTATCTACCACAAGGGTGCCGATAATAAGCCAAAGCCGTATGTATTCGTCCCGATATACTTTGAGTATTCTCTCTGATATTTTCAGGACCATCTTCTTCTTTACACTAAGTCGCAGGTTGATCTTCTGTCTCGTTACTATTATCATTAGCATCGCAGTGCACGACCGTGCGTTCGACGCTCCCAGCCTCACCACCGTAAAGAGCCCTCCCTCCCAACCTCCCTCCAACCGAATACCCCCTGATTACAGGCCCCGAGAACCTCCAATACAACCTCCGCGCGCACTTCTACGATAAACCACATCCCTCATAGATTCAACAACACGGCACCCTCCTCCTCCGCCTCGTTCCCGGGCATCTTGATACCCAAGATGGTTAGTTCTGGGCCTGCAACCGGTGCGGGATGCTCTATGATGCGGAAGCTACATCGTCCGCAGGGAAGCATCTCGCTAATCAGCACCGCATCACTAAGGACGGCGAAGTGTCACCGGCGGCCAACACTACGGGTAAGCGACAAATCGCAATCGATAAGCTCGTGGTAACTCGAACGAACAAGAGGGTCAAGCTCCCGCCCCATACGGAACAGAAGAATGAGTTTAAAGAGCTGTTGGTTAACTGGATGGCTGATTCAGATATTCCTTTCTTGGTGGTCGAGAATAAACACTTCCAGGCGTTGCTCTCGTTACTGAACCCTGTACTAGTTAATACTTCTTCCGAAAAGCCACAACACTTCTCGCGCTTAGCTAAAAACCATCTACACCCGCGAGTTCGATGCCCTAAAAAAAGACCTCCTCGCCACGCCTAACCCAATCCATATCTCCTTCGATGGTTAGTCATCTCCGGGCACCGCAACGTTTCTCGCCGTTATTGCACACTATTTTAATGCTATTGGTGTATTCAACACGACACTCATTACCCTCCCGCGCATCAAGGGCACACACAATGGCGAGAATCTGGCGAAGGGAGTGATTGAAGTGATTGAGCGTTTTGGCTTCCAATCCAAATTAGGATTTTTCCAAGCTGATAACGCAGAAAACAACGACACCTATATCACCGAGCTTCTCAAGCACTTCAACCCCTACCTCTCTACGACGCAAATCGACATCCTTCGGAGCCTCAAAAGCGTTCGCTACGTCGGCCACATCTTAAACCTCATCGCCAGGGCGTTTCTTGACGGCGAGAATAAGGAGACGATCAAGAAGCTGGGCAAGGGTTCAGACGAGCGACTATCTGCGGAATAAGAGAGGGAGCTTCTCGTTACGTAGCGAGAAACTCGGCCGTTGGGAAAGCTTCAATATATAGTACACTTCGCACGCCGTACGCCACAACGAAAAGACGCTTTCAACGATTTCACCTACGGTAAAACCCCTTCTTAGACCACTATAGCTCGGGCTAACTCAATTATTTTCTTACAGGAAAGCTCCTCCCGGAAGAAGAGGCCGAGTTCGGTGCCATTCTCGTCGACCCCGCAATCCGAAATCTACGGCTTAAGGCGGATAACGACACTCGTTGGCACTCAGTCTATCATATGATTAAGCGTGCCCTTCTTCTTCGGGAGCCTCTTATACAGTTCAGTGCTCGGTACAATCGATTAGGAGATCTCTACGATAAGGCTCTACTTTCTTCTGAAGATTGGGCAGTATTAACGGAGGTCAAAGCTATTTTGGCGCCCTTCAAGTTCATCACTAAGAAGTTCGAGGGTAGGAAACCCAATCTCAGCGACGTTGTCACCCACATCTTCAGCCTCCACCGGGATCTCAAGCATTTACGCCGTGAATATGCAACCACGTTCGAACGCTCCGGTGGCTTCGATAGCTCTATCTTTCCGCCGAACAACGAGCGCCCCGTTGGCCGTCTCCCGGCATTCCTGGAACCCGCGCGATAAGAACGCCCGCAACGGATTCGCCGCGTGCCCGTCCGATTCGCCGACTACGAAGTTGACCTCCCTGGAATTGGGCATCGTCACACGGTTGCCGCCGCTGGGCCGCAAGATCCCCGCATCGAGCTCGGAACTCCCCTTCACGATGACCTCGAGGTCGCTTCTTTCTTAAGCCTCTAATCGAGCATCGGATATACTATCGATAAGCTCGAGAAATATATGGAGATACTGGATGAGACGCCCGCTTATTAGGCAGCTCTCATTCTACACCCAGGACGCAGGATGAAGTGGATACGGATCTGTGTTCTACCGCAACCAAGATTCGTACCGAGTTTAACAAATCCAACGACTGTTTATATCTTATTTCGACGAGCACTACGCGACAACTGAGCTCCCGCCCACCCAACCAGAAGCCGGCCAGCCACCCGGCGATGTTGACGGCTTTGGAGATGACTTTTACGATACCCCCGTTACTAACGAGGTTGTCGACGAAGTTGGGGAGTATCTACGGGGCCCCGTGCTCCCCGTTGACGATCCAGTTCAGTGGTGGAAAGCAAAAGCGTCAGGTTTCCCCCGGCTTTCGAAGATGGCTCTTGAGATCTTGTCAATTCCCCCCTGCGCCACTGAATGTGAGCGCACTTTCAGCCTCACTAAGCTCGCGATAGGCTCACAACGACACTCTACCGGCGACGATGCCCTCTCTGAGCTTCAGTGTGTGCGAAATTGGCTGCGGGTGGAGGGAGGATGAGGTATCTGGGGGGATGGCTATGTTGGACGGCGACCTTCTCCGTATGGCCGGCCCTGAATAACCTTTTCCGGGCAGGGGTACTCAAATCCATCAAATCCATCAAATCCATCAAATCAAACAAATCGAGAATGCCATCAAATCAAATCCGGGTCCAAAATTGTCAAACAAATCAAATCAGGGGCCCGATTTGATTTGATTTGATTTGATGCCAGCGCTGGGTATAGAGGGATGCATGCACCGCGCTGTTAGAAGCCCGACTCTGAGTTAGGTAGCAAGGCACTAGTTTTGGCGGTTTGGCCACCGCCGAATACATGATACAAGGCGTGGCGTTGCGACGGCGCCCACCGGAGTGTCCGGTAGGATGCACAGAGTCGGCCGAGACCAGCAAGGACGAAGGGTGTAGAGGCTTTGATCGGGGTAAGCTCGCCACCTAGGATTTGGTTCAGCGGTCGCTCAAATAAACTCAATAGCACTCGGCCTGGACTGATGTCACACACTATTTTAGCGTCGTTAGTTGCTAACGAGTCCGCATCGCTAACAGATCAATTTTAGGTGCAGGACAGGCGGCAAACGAGTTCGGAAACTTCGGAAAGGTTAGCTATAGTACCGAGAACGTTCTGTCAAGATGGACGCAGAAGGGCATGATTCAACGCCACTTAGCTGTCCTTGCCACGGCTTCCTGGCACCATCATTCCGGAGCCAGAGTCGCGTCCTCCTTCGACGGCGCGACGCAATAACCATGGATCAAGTCGGGGTAGGACAACGGCTAGTCTTTTGGATGCAACTCTTCCGTGTATAAAGACGAACAGGGGCCTCCTCTTCTGAGAACCGGAAACCCCAGACCACCGGGATTCAGACACTAAAAACGACTGACCCCTCAAACAAAGATGAAGTTCACTCTTGCTGTCGCCGTCACCGCCATCGCCGGCATAGTTACTGCACTTCCTGTTCAGGAGCGGGAGGTCGAAGCCCTCGAGGCGCTCTCTGTGGCCGGCACCGCCACTGATGCCACCACTACTGGCTCGGCTCAGTGCGGGTGCACCTGCCTCACTCTAGCAATTATTCTGGCCCTCATCCTGGGCGGTTCAGTAGGTTTTTCTGCATCACAACTCCCGGTACAAGATTCAGTTACTGATACTAGTATTTTATAATTATCAAGCCCTGCGCCGCATGCGGGCCCGGCACCCAAGCGACCTCTGCAGCCTACACCGGCGCCACTGGCTCGGCTCCGTGCCTCTCTCTTGCCAACCTTCTGAACATCCCCATCCTGCCCATCCCGCCCGCTTGTGTAGGTTTCTCTACATTTCAACTCCCGATACCAGATTCAGTTGCTAATGTCCATACCTAATTATAAAGGCCGGCGTCTCATGCGGGGCCTGCAGTGGCGCCACTGGCTCGCCTCAGTGCTGTGCAGATGGCACCTGTCAGGCCCGCATCATACCCATTTTAGCGGCAGTAGGTTTTTGCACATTAAAAACTCCCCGATAAAAGACTCCGTTCCTGATGTCTATAATTTGCAAAGCCCGCCGTCTCATGTGGGGCCTGCGGCCCGGCGCCCGCTGCAGCCGGCACTGGCCCTGCCACCTCGGGCGCCACTGCTGATGCTACCACTGGCTCCGGTCCCTGCTGCGTCTGTGGTACCTACAGCGTCGTCCAGCCCGACGGGGCCGTCAGGACCGTTCTGTTTTAGGTTTGTACATAAATTGTAAAGCCCAGCGTCTCATGCGTCGATCGCCACGGCCGCTTTCGAGTGTGACTGTTGATTGATAGTGGCTTGAAACCTCGGCACGCCGTATGCGGATGTTCTCACAATTAGGAACCTTATAGTTGGTGTGTGTGGATGTGGAAGAGTGGTCCTGGTTATAGTCTCGAGAGGTACCTTGATGGTTTGCTTATTTTTACTCCCTAGACTAATATAATCTCGAGATTACGAGAATAAAGTATGGTTAAAGCTCCAACCTTTAATAGACTTTCACTGGATGGGTCGTGATGATTCATTAGTGCAGGTTAGTCTTGAAGTAAGAAATTAAAGAATAAATACTGATTTAGTTGTTTGTATGTAATAACTTAATTAAATAGGTAATAAAAGCATTGTAAAGCGTTATATGTAGACTATGCCCCTACGAATTGGCTAGTAGACGGCCTATTGTATAAAGGTTTGTACCGCTTTTTAATTATTACTTATTATAGTCGATATTAAAAGGTAATTATAAACTGCTAGATTGACTTAATTGCCTACTTTATTATACTTAGCTGCTTTTTAATTTTACTTACCAGCTATTATGTTAACTAGTAGTATTTATCGGATTAGAAACGAGACTTATAGATAAAAGCTAGAGTATACGGATAATAGGAAAGGCTAGGGCGATTTAGTTTTAGACTATTACGTTCCCTATTAAATACACTAAAAGTTAGGGTGGATTCCTTCTTTAATCGGTATATCCTTATTAATAACGGGTAAAAGTTAGGAAGTTAACTACTAATATATTATTAAGTAGTATAGGCCTAGCTATTATTGCAAAGAGGTAAATATTAATAGTAGAAAGGATATAAAGCGGGAGGCTTTAATCGTAAAATTCTTTATAAAAATAGTGTAAGTTAATTTCCTAATATCGGATATACCTTTATTAAAAGAAAACTTACTTTTTAGTAATAAATTTATCGATATTAAACTTAACTATAAAAGCCAGATTATTTATTACTATAAGGGTATTATATACCTTTAGTAGCTAAATTACTTTTAGAAATACAAATTTAAATAGTACTTAGTACTAAAGATTACGATTAACTTTTCTTATTAATATAATTACCCGTAGATAATATAACTTTTATTAAACGTATTTTATAGGCGTTTAAGGGCTTATTAAATGTATTTTAATAAACGGTTTTATATTAATAACGAGGGGCTAAATTTACTATCTATCGAAACCCTAACTAGTATAAATCGGAACTAGATTAAGATACTTAACTTAGATTTAACTATTAATAATTAAACGAAGGAAATTTTTATTTTAAAGTACGGGAAGCTATAGTTTAATCTCTAAATGTACCTGTTTAAAGATCGATATAATATCCCTACCCTACGTTTATATTACTTAAAGGAGTTTTATAACGAGGCGTTTAAATCTAAATATAAACTAACGTACTACGGCGATATAATTAATCTATTCTATTCTAATATTAAGGGCGATAGATAGTATTATAAAAGACTAGGATAAATATTGTCTCACCTTGTTTCTGGGCGCTATGCGGATTTCGAGGTCTCGAGGAAGGGGTTGTTATAAGTCATGGCATTACACCCAAAGTTTATAGAGGACTTCTTAGAACATTATTCCTTGTCTACGCGGAGTATGATGGAAACGGAGTTCTTCAACACATGGAGATTAACAGTGGGCATGTCACCCTTTCTTCTTCACAAGCAACATAGCAACCTGGAACATAAGTAGGTAGCATAGCAGCCGGCTCAATAAAATTTGCCTCGGAAAGAGTGTCAGTGTACCAATAAAATGATAAATGGAAAATATGCCATCGTTATCTACAAACTCCCTGCTAGCCAATTTCGCCCCTAATATGTCCTTCAGATCCTTCAACCTCTGATCACAACCTATTCCAACACCCTTGTACCGTAACTACTTGTAGTCAAGCCCCGGTCTGATCTCCTCAGATCTTGGTGAAGATATCGACAGGAGGAGGAGGTATATAGCCGCACACATCGTTCCAAACTCCGCCGAACGAAAGCAGAGAACCAAGTCCGCAGTTGATGCACCTGCACGCCTATTTCATTTGTCAGCGTTTTTGAGTTTATGACGCATGAACCACGAGGTGGGACCTACACCCTCCCAAAGCTCGCGACTAGTTCTCGAGAGCAAGCACTGGGTCAGTGCCGCAGCGCCAGCTGCTTCGCGGTCCTCGCACCTACGTGCAACCGCGCCTAGAATACCGGCACAGATCTGCTCAGAATCACCCAAGAGTGGAGGAATGATGTCATTAGGGCTGTCTTGTTTAAAGACGCAGTCCCAGGGAATGTTTGGCAGTGGAAGTCTTGTCTGCCTCTCAGAAAGAGGGGCCCCCGTGACGGCAGGCGCGCGAGCAGCCACGTCGTGGACGTTGGTGGGAGCGGGAACGGCCATCACCGATCCGACCACAGCGGTCATGGCGACAAGAAGGTTGGTGAGGTGCATGATTGCGGTTGTGGGCTGGCTGGCTGGCTGAGAGTCTTTTGAATGAGTTGTGTGAAACAGTGAAGAAGAAGTGACTGCTGCGTAGATCTGCTACCGAGGTGTGGTGCTGATGGTGTCTTTTGGTTCCAGTCGAGAGAAAGTTCACCCATTCTTATAACTTGTATTGTTATGTCGAGGGAAATTTTTTGCCGTTTTCAGACTCGCTTGCAGGGTGTGTGGTTAATGAGCGGCACCCCACCCCTCTCTCCACCACGATTATTTTAGACTTTAATTCGAAAATAATATTCAGACCACAAGTTGATTTAAAATCGGTTTATAACGTTCAAGATCTAGGGTAATTATAAAAAGTGCAGAACTTCCTCCGGTTCGTTCCATTCTCCATATCAACTCTACATCGTTGGCATCTCTGTTCTTGTCAGACAGAAAGGGGTTCTGGTCAACCAAGCTGAATGGAGCTCAGGGGAGCTGAACTGACGTAACCAGTTCAGCTGGACATGGTACCATTTGCCACAAATGTTGTCACAATCAGTTCAGCTGGACATGGTGCCATTTGCCACCAACGTTGTCACCATGTATAGATATAATGGAGGTTCTCTGGCTTTGAAGGAAGAGCAGGACAAGGAGCACAAGCAATACAATCACACAGTGGCAACCCCCATCATATTCACCTTCACAGAGTGCATTATACTTCTGACAGATCCTGATGGCGTTGAGTAGATATACTTATATTTCAGCAGGTCAGGTAATATATACGGTCTTGTTCCCAGACAGCAATCATAACCTTTTTCTTCCAGAACATGTAATTTTGCTGAGAAATTCTGCCCTCTTGTAAAGCCCTGCGTAATTTGATGTTGATATCGTTTGCATGATCTTTTAATACGCGCTGGTCGTATTTCTTCTTTATTATACGAGACAATTCCCACGATGACTTCACAGCGGTAACTCAGCCCGCAAGAGCGGCAGCTGATGCCAATGAACTGGGTAAGTATGAAGCCATCGAGAACTGTCAGAAGTACAATGCACTCTATAAAGGTGAATATGATAGGGGTTGCCACTGTGTGATTGTATTACTTATGCTCCTTATCCTGCTCTTCCTTCAAAGCCAGAGAACCTCCATTATATCTATACATAGTGACAACGCTGGTGGCAAATGGCACCATGTCCAGCTGAACTGATTGTGACAACATTTGTGGCAAATAGTACCATGTCCAGCTAAACTGGTTACGTCAGTTCAGCTCCCTAAACTCCATTCAGCTTGACCAGAACCCCTTTCTATCTGACAGAAACACCACCTCCTAAGCCCAGCACTGAATTCTGGACGCCTCAAAAGAGCCAGGACATTCGAATATATCAGCAGAGTATAAAGGAGGGCATAGAAGCCAGTAGACGGCTCACAAAGACTCTGTTAGCCAAAGTAAGCAAAGCTTTAGATGCAAAGAACGCAGAGATTGCATCTTTGAAAGCCCAAATTAACCACTTAAACAAAGAAATAGAGGTTTACGAGCCTCAGAGCCGGAAGAAGGTAAAAGAAAATACCAACGATAAATTTACAAGGACAGAGGATATTATCGAAACTAAGGAGCATTCTGTAAAGTCCCCTAAGAAGAAAACGAGGAGGACCTAATAAAATAACGATACAGTTAAGGAAGCCGAAGAGATAATCGTATGCGGCCTAGAGACTATTCGCCGTACAGAAGAGGAGTAGAATTATTAGGTTTCTATATAAATTACTTATAAGTTAGATAAACTAAATATCTTCTATTAAATTATCAGGACTATTAAGGCGTTAAATTCAGGGGTATTATATAACTGGTAAAGTAGGGGTATTAGGGTTATTAGGGTCTAGGCGTCGCCCGACCGACTTTGAACGCGATATCGAACATCTGCAACTTAATTAACATATTACCCGCCCTACAGCTTCTCATACTCCAATTATAAGCACTTCAACCTGTGATACTATAGATACGTAGCTATTGGTCTTTCTAACATCTTCCGCCCCGGTAATAGTGGTAGTGCCAAAAATTCCATTGTAGGGCCGATTCCATTGTTGGGTCTAGACGTTTAATCGGAAGAAGCTCGGTTCTCTACTCCGTCTGATGAGGTACGCTAGGAGGCTGCCTCATTTTGCGCATCATCTTTACTCGTTTCTCGTATCCTGGGGATACATCGGACAATATTCAGCTCAATCAATTATACCCAAAGTTCGCGCTCGCTCGGTATTTCTCCGGTCTTTACACTAGGCCCGGCACTTTAGTGGTTTTACCTCGGAAGACGGCCCGATCTAGTCGCCTTAAATTATACTAGCTGACCCCGGAAAATAGTTAATATCAAAGGCGGCTCTAAAGCAGCCTCAGAGCAATACTTTAGCTCTTTAAACCTCTAAAGTACTATAGGCTATTACATAATAATTATCTACGGCCTATTTACACCTTTAACCTCCGACTAGATCTCCCGGAGTCGAGAGTCATTAGTATCTACTATATTAAGTAACTACGATAATCCTCCTCCTCAATAATATAAGTCTATAGGGATCGATACAACACTACCCTTTATACATACCACTCGATCTTATCTAAAGTCTTTCGATATCGAAATCTACAATAAAATATACCGTTTAACTACAAACGCTCTTATACTCTTATCTTTTCTCTTACTTTAACTCAATTCTCTAACCCCTCCGCTCTAATTACATTTAAAAATACAATACGACGGGACTCTACAATACAACGTTACCTCTATCGAGCCCCGAAGAATACAAAAGGGGCTAAAACGTTAATTATTAAAGATAAAATAGGGGCCTTCCTCCGACGGCCTCGAGCGAGTACGCTCTTTATCTGCAATAAAACTACCGGACAGACGAATACAATCGGAACGGATATAATAAGCAACGATAACGAGCAATAACCACGGTCAAAAATATAATGCAAAGGCACACCGACCACTAGTTTAACGCCTAACGAAAAGGGCAAGTCATAGGCAGCGGTAGCAACATAGGGTATAGACAGTTTATTAGGATAGGTACGCTTGGTGGGTGATTCTCAATGCCAGAGGAGGCCTATAGTGTTTAGAGATAGGACTAAGGTTGCGACTCGCAACTGTACGACAGACTCTAGAGTAGCCGTCTTCGCGTCTGTTCCCGGGCGTATGCACATGTGACAGTTCCCATCTCTTGTCCTTCTGAACTGTAGTATCCCTTCCGCTGGCGGTAAGCTTGGCCAATGTGATCCAATGTCGCGCCGATCCAATCGCAGAGCAGCCGTAGTTTATATTCGCATTTGACTCGTATGAGGAGTAGACTACTCGCCACTATAGGTCGAGGTCGATTGGGAGTAGCAGATTAGTAAGCACCATCTACGCAACTACAGGTCTTCGCAAGGACAGGGCTGTAGTACGATTTAAGCGCAGTGCGGTAAGCGAGACAGATTATTATAACCTTATGCTTGATCTTAGGCCTATTATTATCCCTTTTCATCTCTAACCCTCTATAGTATTCATTGCAAGTTAATTCCTAGTTGGCCGTCCTTCGCCTCTTTATTACGTAGCCTCCGTTAAGCTTCATTCTAAGCTAACTACGAATACCGAGTACGGCCGGGGCTGAGCAGCAGCGCCTATTAGTTTTGGCTATAAATACCCTACATAACCCATAAGCAATGCCAATTCCCCGCCATTATAATATTCGCAATGGCCTCTTTTAGCTCCCAACCTTCCTTCCATCTATATCCCGACTTTAATATCCCGCCGCCGCCCGACGGCTATCTCGAGCTGGGCTCGGTGCTACGCGGCCTCGACTTTAATAGCGTCTATTCCCCGCTAAACGCCGGTAATACCATCGAGATCCCCGATACACAGCTAAAGCCGATTTTTAAAAAGACGGGCTTCAGCCGCACCCTAAAGGAGCTACGCAGCATCGAGGGCAGCATCTAGGCCAAGATCTTCAGCAGCGACGGCCTAAGGGCTATATTCTCGTTCCTACGTAAACAAAAAAACGACGAGACCTTTACGGTTAAAAAGCTCCTTATATAGTACTTTATCTCTACACCTAGGTATATAAAAAAGGCGCTCGAGATCGACAATATTACGCTACATATCAACACTATAAAGTACAAGAAGCCCGTCTACCTTATCACCGGGCTAATATAGATAAAGGGCGCTAAACTATTTAAAGTACAGTCTTCGCAGAGTAAAGCCAGCGGGTAAGCTACGGCGACGGACCTATACTCGGGAACTACAGGCGGCGTAAGTGGAGCTTATAAAGGTAAGGAGAGCTTTTGTTGGAATAGGTGCTATTGAGGCCTGCAAGTACAGGGCTTTGATAGCTATCGGCGCAGTCCACTGGAAGTGAGGAAGACTTTGATGGCAGCATACGACAGTGGGCGGGCACTGAAGGAAGATGTGTTGCAGGGAGCGGCGCCCTGCAAATACCGAAGGTTATCACTGCAACTAAGGCTTG